>OU342743.1:446262541-446366993 GCA_910589775.1 Avena eriantha | reverse complement strand
AACACACATGCAATGACTCAAGTGGGTCCATATGTAGTTTGTGAATAGAACACACATGCAATGAATCTAGTGGATCTATATGTGGTTAGTAGAAATAACACACATGCAATGACATTGGTTGATCCATATGTGGTTTGCAGAAAGAACACACATGAAATGACATTGGTTGATCCATATGTGGTTTGTGACAATAACACACATGCAATTACTCTAGTGGATACATATGTGGTTTGTGGAAAACAACAAACATGCAATGACTCTGGTGGCTCTATATGTGGATTAAGAAAAGAACACACATGCAATGACTCTAGTGGATCCATGTGTGATTTGTGAAAAGAACACACATGCAATGACATTTGTTGATCCATGTGTGGTTTGTGAAAGAACACACATGCAATTACTCTGGTGGATCCATGTGTGGTTTGTGGAAAGAACACACATGCAATGACTCTGGTGGATCCATGTGTGGTTTGTGCAAAGAACACACATGCAATGACTCTGGTGGATCCATGTGTGGTTTGTGAAAAAAAACACATGCAATGAGTCTAGTGGATACATATGTGGTTTTTGGAAAGAACACACATGCAATCAACACTGGTGGATCCATATGTGGTTCATGACAGGAACACACATGCAATGAAATTGGTTGATCCAAATGTGGTTTGTGACAATAACACACATGCAATGCCATTGGTTAATACATATGTGGTTTGTGGGAAGAACACACATGCAATGACTCAAGTGGGTCCATATGTAGTTTGTGAATAGAACACACATGCAATGAATCTAGTGGATCTATATGTGGTTAGTAGAAAGAACACACATGCAACGACATTGGTTGATCCATATGTGGTTTGCAGAAAGAACACACATGAAATGACATTGGTTGATCCATATGTGGTTTGTGACAATAACACAAATGCAATTACACTAGTGGATACATATGTGGTTTGTGGAAAAGAACACACATGCAATGACTCTAGTGGGTCCATATGTGGTTTGTGAAAATAACACACATGCAATGACTCTAGTGGATCCATGTGTGGTTAGTGGAAAGAACACACACACGCAAATGACATTGGTGGATCCATATGTGGTTCATGGAAAGAACACAGATCCAATGAGATTGGTGGATCCATATGTGGTTTGTGAAAAGAACACACATGCAATGACATTTGTTGATCCATATGTGGTTTGTGAAAAGAACACACATGAAATTACTCTGGTGGATCCATGTGTTGTTTGTGGAAAGAACACACATGCAATGACTCTGGTGGATCCATGTGAGGTTTGTGAAAAGAATACACATGCATTGACTCTAGTGCTGGTTTTAGTATAAGAACACACATGCAATGACTCTAGTGGGTCCATATGTGGTTTGTGAAAAGAACACACATGCAATGACTCTAGTGGATCCATATGTGGTTTGTGGAAAGAACACACATGCAATGATGGAGGAGGATCCATATGTGGTTTGTGACAATAACACACAAGCAATTACTCTGGTGGATCCATGTGTGGTTTGTGGAAAGAACACACATGCAATGACTGTAGTGGATCCATGTGTGGTTAGTGGAAAGAACACACATGCAATGACTCTAGTGCTGGTTTTAGTATAAGAACACACATGCAATGACTCTAGTAGGTCCATATGTGGTTTGTCAAAAGAACACACAGGCAATGACTCTTGTGGATCCATGTGTGGTTAGTGGAAAGAACACATAGGCAATGACACTGGTTGATCCATATGTGGTTTGTGACAATAACACACATGCAATTACTCTAGTGGATACATATGTGGTGTGTGACAATAACACATATGCAATTACTCTAGTGGATACATATGTGGTTTGTGGAAAAGAACACACATGCAATGTCTCTAGTGGATCCATATGTGGTTTGTGATAAGAACACACATGCAATGACATTTGTTGATTCATATGTGGTTTGTGAAAAGAACACACATGCAATTACTCTGGTGGATGTCGTCGGATTGATGACAAGTACGCCATGAGGGGGTCCTCGAGGCGTGCGGAAGAGAGGGGTGTGAGATGTACGGTGTTCCGATATGGTGAGCACACAAGTTTACCTAGGTTTGAATCCGCCGGCTTTGGACGGATCTTACTCCTGCTAGCAATCCAGTAATACGGCAGAGCCGGAATATGGGTTACAAGGGTTCGCCTGTGCGAGTTGAGATTGTAAACTATTGAGTGTTGCCCTAAAGGCTCTCCCTAGAACGGCTTATATAGATATCCGGCCTAGGGTTTATAGGAGAGATCTATCCGGCTACGACTAAGAGTCGGTTACAGAGTACATCTTGAACTACAAGTAACACTATGGGCCTAAGTCGGTAAGTCTTCTGGGCCTTCCCGTAGCCGGACTGGACTCCGTCTTTTCTCCCTGACTGGGCTGCCCGTGAAGCAAAGCTCTAACCCGAAGTGGGCCACCATGGTCAATTATGAACTATGAGGATACCTGGAAAGTATATCCCCAACAGTAGCCCCCGGAAGTCTCCAAGATCCAAAGTCGGATTCATCATTGTCTAGCTTGATCTTCGGCTTGCAGAATCTTGAAGGGTTCCTGAAACTTCACATCAAAAAATACGACCGGGGTCTTAATAATAAGTCGGACATATCAACATGTTACTCAGATTTCCCAGTTTGATTTTCAAACTAAGCCGGAACTTGGTCTCTGACGTCATTTGACACTAGTCATGGTCAAGTCACGTCATCTGACAAACATCTTGTCAGCACGACTTTTGGTTGGTCCGCCATTCGCGGAACCGAGGCGCCGTTTCAATGCGTACGTGGAGATCGAAGCGACATAATCATCGCGTGGGTCCTTCCCAGTTCCTTCCACGACACGTGGCGGTTATACAGTGCCATTTGCACGAATCTTGGCGCAGTGAGGTGGATATAACGGGTGCGGATTCTCCTTCTCCCATCTTCACATGTTCCCCTTGCAGTTTCTCCTCCTCCACTTCTCCCTTGCACACAGAGCTCCCCTGCTTCCTAAACTCTCAACGCCGCCCATCTAAGGTCACCGGCGCACCGGAAGAATGGCTTCGTCTTCATCATCCGGCTTAGTTGTGGCAGTGGCGACGGTGGCGGCGGCGGTAGAGAAGGAAAGCAATCATGGGGTTTGGATCCCCTGCTTGCTGGACGACGAGAATCTCCGCGGCATCGAGACTGAAGGGCTCCTCCGCGCCGGCGACTGGCGGAGTGGTTCCGGCGAAACCATCCCCAACCTGCGCGCTGGCGAGCGGGTACACTTCGGCACCCACCTTGATAGAGGTTTGTCTTTCCCTCCCTCGGAATTCTTTTCCGAGGTGATAGATCATTATGGTGTTCAACTTCACCATATTCCCCCAACTCCATCTTAGAGATGAGCGCCTATGCGACCTTGTGCGAGGGATTTCTCGGCATTAGGCCGAGTCTTACTTTATTCCGGTACTGCTTCCATGTCCGAAGAAATTCTATCACCGCCGATAATCCTTATATTACCGGTACAATTAGTTTTTCAGTTAGGCGTGAGCGCGCATATCCTAAGATTCTAGATAGTGATTCGGTCAAACAATGGCCGGCCACTTTCTTTTACCACAAGGATGTTCCTGCTCCCGGCAAAGCCACTGCTTTGCCTGCTTTCATCGACGGAGCCGCCACGCCTCAATTATCTTGGGACGAGGGTGCTCCGGCTCTTAGTGACGATCTGCTTCTCGCCAAGATGCGGATTTAATATCTGATAACACACAAAGGACTGAAGGGATCCGACTTGGTCCATTGTTGGGTATCACGGCAGATCCAACCCCTCCAGCACCACGGAGACCGACTGATGCATTCCATCACGACGTCCAAAAAGAATTTCCTCTGCATCAGCCCTAGAGCCTATACATTGCACGGTTATATAAGCCAGATTAAATGGCTGATAAGGGAGTGGATCGAGAGGAGGATCCTGGAGGTTTCTCTGGACATGCACACAGCAGAAAACCCTGTTGTGCCGGTAAGCTTTTAACAATAAACCCTTTTATGTGTTTCACCTTTAAATTGTTTCGCAATACTGAGATGTTTTCTTTCTTTTCAGCTTGCCGACCTCCCCGAGTCGGAACTTGCTCCACTCGAGGGATATCCTCCGGAGTTTTCTCAGGAGGCTGAACTGGTTCCACTGCCTGACATTGTGCCCAAGAAGCGCAAAGCTTCGATAGTAGATGTTGGCACAAAGGAGGTGCTAGTTGTGAAGAGGTAACTTTTAACACAACTTTCGCCTTTGTACCTTACTCGAATTTTCTTCCGAGATGTAATGTTTTCCATTCTATTACATTCTCAGAGCTAAGCAGCTCATCAAGGGTAAGGGGAAGGGAACTTCTTCGAAGCCCTTGCGGCAGATGAAGCTGACCATAGCTTCTCCTGCCGTGGCTCCTCCGACTCCTGCCCCTCAACCCTCTACAACACCGGTGATTACTCCATCACCAGTTGTCGCAAAAGATCCGGCTCCTTCAACGGAGCCAGCGATCCTTGAATCGCAGACTGACATCACCATGAGTGAGTCAGGTTTAGATAAGGGTGAACCATCTTCGGGTAATGATCCCTCTGTAGAGATCTTCGCCGAAAACCTCCTTCATAATTCGGGGCTTGCCAAGTTTGGCTTATCCCGAAAATCTGCGGAAGAGATCCAGCGGCTGGCCTGGCAATGCCTGGAGAAAAGAAATCTCTCTGCTGAGGAAGAAGCACAAGAGGCGGAGGACGTCAAGTACTCCGACCTTCTTGAACAAGTCCGCCTTCGCGACGAGGGACTTAGAGCTGGTGTGCTTCCACCACCTCCGATTATTCCACTCACCCTCGCCGAGAAAGTTACCACCAAGGTGAACATGTGTCTGAGCAAGCTCACACATGAACATCATGTAAGTTGGAATTCCAACTCACGTTTTTCTTTATTGTACTTTATATCATATCCCCTAGCCCCCAAGCATGAAGTAGGATAGTCAATCCGGGTTTGTGCTTCCTTAGGATGCCAAAGAATGAACTAGTGTAGCCCCCAAGGCTCGTGCTGATATTAGTAACAATATTATCCCGAGTCTTTAGTAGACTTCTGACCCTGGGTATTCTGACTTACAGAAAGTTAATTCATATAACCAGGATTTGTTGAAGAATATCTGCAACAAGCGGAGAGAGATCAGATCTCTCCGACTTGAAAATGCTGAGCTGAAGGTTTCCAAAGATGAGGCCGAAGGTAAACATTCCAAGACTCAAGCCTTGTCGTATATTTTCATAGTTGAATATTTTTTGCTAAACTATTGTTCTTTTGTCTTACAACACTGGTAAAACAGTCTTGTGCTATGATTGAAGAGGCCGAGAACCTCAAAACCTTGGTGGTGGAGAACAAAGAACTTCGCCAAGAGCTAGATAAGCTCAAGGTGGATCATGAGAAGAGCATACCTCAAGTTCTCGAATCCTCCTCCATGGCTACTGACGAGCGGGATCATAAGATTGCGGATCAAGATCAGAAAATCTCGGATCTCAATAATGAACTTTGCAGAGAGAAGGACCTTTCCGAGGCACTCCGGCTGAACTCCGGAGTCTTCGAGAAGAGAAGACCAAAGTTGATGATGTCATCTTCGGTATGTTCCATCTGTCTGACTTGTCTATTTTCTTCGACTTCTTTCAATGTCGGATTTTCTTAACCATTTTTGTGTTATGTGAATAGGTCCTCTGAACTTGACGGACTCCACCTCCACCGAGCCTCGCACCCACCGGCTTACCAAAGTCGGTGATCTGCTTCACGACTTCCGCCAATCCCTTGAGGATATTGGCGAAGCTCTCAAGGTTCCGGGTATGCATAGCATGTCGGACTTTCAGGTGCGAGACAAGGCGAAGGAGATGCCGCAACTTTTCCAGGAGTGGAACATGTCCTACGCGCGATCCGCAACACAAAACGCTCTCACCATGGTCATGAGCCACCATGGAAGCATGGAGATATGGCAAGTGACCAGAGGGTATTCTACAGTGGATGAAGACGGACATGAGCAAGACATCAAGGCAATCATGGACTCCTGCGCCGGATATGGGTGTCATGTAGCTGATTTAACCAGCTACGACACTCCCTTCTTCACCCGCGTGGACCAGCCGCCTCCTCCTTCCGAACAAACAGCCGAAGTTTCCGATGATGACCACACCATGTCGGATGTGGATAACTCAGAATGATATCAAGGCGATGTATCCAGCGAGCCGGTAGCTCCTTCCTCTCCTCCTGCATCATAGATACCAGAAAGAAATGTATTATTCTGAGAAACATTATGGGTCTGTAAATATGCAATATGATACTTTTGCTAGTGCCAAGTTTTAATCAATTTAGCATTTTTGACTTTAAATTTTTGTGTGCCTGAAATGTTTGCATAAGCACTTATATTTTTCGTCTATACTTATCGTTTATCTGGCTTTCCGCCTCGTCCCTTTCGTGAGCCGGCTAAACCTTCTGCACAGAAACTTTACCGAGAAATGGAGCTCAATTGCTAAACCAGTTTAAACTCGGAAACAAAGCCGGTTTCCAGTACCAACAATTCACTACTCGGAAAATAACCGCATCCAGCAATTAGACAAATAACCAAAGTATAGACTAGAAACTTTAGAGTTATACCCAAAGGTAGCATTTTTAGAATCGAAAATCTCAACCAGAACAAACATGAGCATAAAGTACTTTAAAGTATTCTGGGATTTTCGACTATGACATGATCATTCGGAAATAAGATTGTAAAACTTCTCAGAAAAAATTTGAGGCAACCAAGACTTTTATTTCTCACAGAACATCTACACATATATGATTACAAAGAAGGATAAACCAAGAATAAGAGGGACGTAGCTGAGCAATATTCCATGGTCTGTCTAACTCATCCGGATTTGTACTGCCTCCATCTCTCTTTCTCTTCTTAGTAGCAGGTCTTTCTTTGACTGGCCTCATGTCAGTTAAGTAGTATGAACCATTGTGCAATACTCGACTAACTAAGAAGGGACCTTCCCATACTGGGGAAAGTTTGTGCTTTCTTTGTTGCACAAGCCGGAGAACCAAATCACCTTTATTGAGAGATCTGTTTCGGACTCTCTGGCTATGATACTTGCGTAACTTCTGCTGATAGGCTGTTGATCTCATTTCAGCAACGACGCGAACTTCTTCGACTAAGTCGAGATCATTTTGTTGAGAAATCTCAGCATCCTCTTCGATATACGCGGCCACTCTAGGAGAAGTGTGAATTAAATCACTAGGAAGAACTGCTTCTGCGCCATAGACCAAGAAGAAAGGTGTGTATCCGGTTGACCTGTTCGGAGTTGTTCGTAAACTCCATATTACAAAGGGTAATTCCTCTGCCCAAGCCCCCGCAGCACGTCTTAGTGGTGCTTCAAGTCTCGGTTTTAGGCCTTGTAGGATTAAACCATTTGCCCTTTCAACTTGTCCGTTAGCCTGTGGATGTGTGACTGACGCAATGTCAAGACGGATATTTTGTTCCTTGCAGAATTTGGCCAATTCTCCCATAGAAAAATTACTCCCGTTGTCCGTGATGACCATACCGGATTATAACATCCTCGACAAATCTTTTGGCTGTTGCTCCATCACAACTAGTGACGTGTTTAGCCTCAATCCATTTGGTGAATTTATCCACCATCACTAAGAGGTGAGTAAATCCACTTGGAGCTCGTCTAAACAGTCCTACCATGTCAAGCCCCCAGACCGCAAAAGGCCATGTTATAGGTATTGTTCGTAGCTGATCAGCCGGAACATGAGCTTGCTTGGCATACTTTTGGCAGCCCTTGCACGTCTTGACTAGTCGTTCGACATCTGCCTTGGCTGTAAGCTAGAAAAAACCGTGTCTGAAGGCCTTTGCCACTAAAGATTTGGCTACAGCGTGGTGACCACACTCGCCTTCGTGGATTTCTCTTAGGATTTCCACTCCTTCTTCCGGAGATACGCAACGCTAAAAACCCCCAGAAACACTCCGCTCATAGAGCTCACCTTTAACTATAGTATAGGTCTTTGCTCGTCAGATGATCTGCCGGCTCAAAACCTCGTCTTCGGGCAATTTTCCATCTACCAGATAATCAAGGTAGGGTTGAGTCTAGCTGGGAATTACAGCCAGTACTGCTATTAGAGGTGAGTCGGATTTGGTCAGATATTCCTCACCCACTCCCTTTATTGAGGGAACTTTGAGGTGCTCTAAAAAAGCGTCATTCGGGACCTCTTTCCGTGCAGAGCCTATCCGAGATAATGTATCTGCCTCCTCATTTTCTGCTCGAGGGATGTGTTGAACCTCAAACCCTTCGAACGATTTAGATAAATCATCCACGACAGCTTTATATGCTGCCATGTGTTTATTTGCATTACAAATATCCGACACTTGCTGAGCAACAAGATCCGAATCTCCATAACACATCAAACGTTGGATGTCGATACCCTTAACAATCCGGATTCCATGCAGTAGTGCTTCATACTCGGCAATATTATTCGTCGCTGTGAAGTGGATCTGCAACACGTATAGAAGTTTATCTCCTTGGGGTGATTTGAGCACCACGCCAGCCCCCGAGCCCCCTCGAGCCTTAGACCCATCAAAGTATAGGGTCCAATATTCCGACTCCGGGAGGGTCATATTGTCCTTCGTCTCTGTCCAATCAGCAACAAAGTCGGCAAGGATTTGGGATTTGATTACTGTCCGAGGTCTGTACTCAATATCGAAAGATGAAAGCTCTATGCCCCATTTGGCGATGCGTCCTATGGCGTCATTGTTGTTGATTATATCTCTCATGGGAGCTGTGCTCACCATGGTAATTGGATGCTCCTGAAAATAGTGTCGTAGCTTACGAGATGCTAGAAAAACACCGTAAGCCAACTTTTGATAGTGCGGATACCGCTGTTTTGATTATGTCAGGACCTCGCTGACAAAGTAAGTCGGACACTGCACCAGGTGTTCCTGATTTTCCTCCGGTCGCTCCACCACCCTGACGATACTAACGACTTTATTTGTCGCAGCAAGATAAAGAAACATCGGTTCCTGTGGTTCCGGTGCAGCAAGGATAGGAGCAGATGAGAGTACTTTCTTAAGGTCCTGTAACGCAGCTTCAGCTTCGTCGGTCCATACAAAATCCTTGATCTTTTTCAAGAGTTTGTATAATGGTGCGGCTCTTTCACCAAGTCGGCTTACAAATCGACTGACTACAACAATGCAACCAGTTAGTCTTTGTACGTCCTTCAGGCGAGTTGGCCTAGAAATATTGAGTATAGCCTTGATTTTGTCTCGGTTCACCTCTATGCCTCTTTGAGACACGATGAAACCTAACAATTTTCTGGCTGGGATTCCAAAGAAGCATTTCTTCGGATTAAACATGATGTTGTATTTTCGTAGATTGGCGAACGTTTCCTCCAAGTCAGAAATCAATGTTTCCTTCTTTTTGGACATCACCGCAATATCATCCACATATGCATGTACATTGCGTCCGATTTGGTCGTGGAGGCAACGCTGCATCGTGCGTTGGTACGTACCTCCTGTGTTCTTTAGCCCAAAGGGCATCGTAACAAAACAGAAGGTTCTGAAGGGGGTTATGAATGAAGTTTTGACTTTGTCAGATTCCTTCATCCGGATTTGGTGATAACCGGAATATGCGCCGAGAAAACAAAGGAGTTCAGAGCCTGCCGTAGAATCGATAACTTGATCAATCCTAGGCAGAGCGAACGGATCTTTTGGACAAGCCTTGTTCAAGGCAGTATAATCAACACACATCCTTAAATCAGTGGTGTCCTTTTTAGGGACCATTACAGGATTGGCCGACCATTCAGTGTGGATGACCTCTTCTATGAATCCAGCTAACTCGAGCCGTGCTAGTTCCTTAGCTATTGCCTTATGCCTTTCATCGCCGAAACGTCGTAAGGACTGTTTGACGGGTTTAGCGTTCGGGTTTACATTTAAAGAGTGCTCGGCAAGTTCCCTAGGTACTTCGGTCATGTTAGATGGCTTCCATACGAAGATATCTTGATTTGCTTGGAGGAACTTGATGAGCGTGCTTTCCTATGTGCTATCTAGGCCCACGCCTATCTAGGTCACCATGGAGGGGTCATCATCCTTCAACGACGTCTTCTTCGTCTCTTCTAATGCCTTGAACTCTGGATTTGGCTTTGTCACCTCCTTCTTCGTTGCGGGCATCTCGGACGGATCTATGCTCTTCATGATGTCCTGGTACTCCTGGGCGTGCAGCACGGCTTCAACAAAGGCGGCATTTCCATCCTCGCACTCTCGCGCTTTCTTCGGGTCTCCCCTGATGGTGATTACGCCATTTGGACCTAGAATTTTCATCATATTGTAAATGTAACACGGACGAGCCATAAAAGCCCAGTAAGCCGGACGTCCAAATATAGCGTGGTACGCGCTCTTGAACGGGACCACTTCGAAAGAAAGTGCCTCCGTCCGGTAGTTCTTTGGAGTTCCAAAGGTAACATCCAAAGTGATTTCTCCCAGGGAATTAGCCTGTCTTCCTCGGAAAACTCCGTGAAAGATCATAGAGCTATGATTCAGCTGAGTCTCCGAGATCTTCATCCGGCATAGCGTTTCGACATACAGAATATTGATACTGCTGCCACCGTCCATGAGAGTCTTGGAGAAACCATAACCGTCAATAAGTGGATTGACAATTAGGGCGTATTTTCCTCGCCTGTGTAACTTAGGCGGAGGATCAACGCGGTCAAATGTGATTGCCATTTCCGACTAGTCCAAAAATTGGGGGACAGGTGGAACTGTTGCATTGAGCTCATGTAGAACTGCCTTCTTGACCTTTGCTGGTTGAGATCTGAGGAAAGTGACATAAGTGTCTTTCTTGGTCGGAAAAATTTTCTTCCCTTCTGGCTTGGGATTTGAAGCATCAGCTTCCTCCATGTCGGAATCTTCCTTGGTCTCTTTATCTTTTTTGGGATTCTTCTTTCCCTTCTTCTGCTTAGCTTTGCAGCCCGTGGTGTCATCTCTTTTGATGTCGTCATTGAAACGACAGTCGGCGTTGGTGTGGGACGAGCCCCCATTGGCATCTAAGTGATGTACACATGGGTTATTGGCAATGTCGGCCCAAGTGTAGGTTTTGCCTGGTTGCTAGTCTCCTCTACCTTGAACTCTCGAAGTCCGATGGCCACGCCCGCGTCCTCCGCCGCATCCTCCTCGTCCTCCAGACCCGAAAGTAGCAGTGACCACTGCCGTTTCCGCGTTGGGTTTCTCTTCCGAGGTATTCTTGCGCTTCTAAGCTTGTTGCTTTGGTTGTTTTGCCGACTATGGCATAGCCAGTGCGTTGAGTAATCCCTCTGCATCGTCGTCCGCATCTACATACTTTCTCGGTGTTTCTATCATCTCTCCCAAATCAGTGACCTTGTCACACTTTAAGCGATGACGTAGTAGACCAATTGGGAGACCAGCAATGAAAGCTTCAATCGCAGTTGGATCATTTACTCCTTCAGAGGAGTTCCTTGTGTCGATCCATCGTCCGAGGTAATCCCGGCAAGTTTCTCCGGCCTTCTGGGTGCAACGTTGTAAGTCTCCGACCGTATAGGGCCTCCGGTATGTGCCTTCGAAATTTCGAAAGAACGTGCTTTGCATGTCATACCAGTTGTGGATGGTGTTCTCCGGAAGTTCATTAAGCCATGATCGTGTCATCTTCCGCAACATGAGTGGGAGATATCGGGTTGCGACCAGGTTGTTTCCGCCTTTGGTGATGCAGCAAGCTTGGAAGAAATCCTGTAGCCAGGTATTTGGCCGAGCAATGCCGTCGTAGGCTTGGATATGTCATGAGATATCAAATCCTTACGGGAATCTTGTAGCTCTGATGTGTGGTCCGAAGCACTTTGGGCCCACGTAGATATCATCGTTTTTGTAGCGCCGTGCCTCTATATTGGAGTTGATCCTATGCCTTGCGTCATTCGGGGATAGAGATCGTCCCGAGTGTCGGCTGTGGCCGCGGTGCCTTGGAGCCGGACTTCAGCTTCTGCAACCACCACCTCCACCACGACGCCCTCCCTGGACTCCTTGAGAGCCGTTGTGATGGTTACTTGGTGGAGAGGGTAGAGCAGCTGGGTTATTTCCGACTGATCGCCGGCCTCCGTCCGGAGCGTCATTATTCCGTTTCCGGGGAGGGTCTTCATTGTGACAAGCCCCCTGCCGGCTTGTCTCGGCATGGTATCCGTCACTCCTTTGTCCGTCATCCGGATGGCTTTCATGTCTAGGAGGTGGCATTCTTTGTTGGTCCTCCTCCTGACGTTTCTCTTTATCATCGTCCCTGCGGTCTTTCGACTCTCGTGGGGGCAGGTTCCTCAGATTCAGTGCAGCAATTGCTTCTTGCTCTGCAACTGGGTTAACGTTACACCAGTTACGAGCATCTTTGTGGTGCTGTCCCGAAGATCCGGTTCATGAGTAATTGTCTTCCCGGCGATCGGGGCGGTGGTGCTGCTCCGGTACGCGATGGGGTCTTACGTCAGCCCATGCCGGATCCGTGCGACATTGGTCGGAATCAGAGACCAATTTTTGGCTTCCGGACATGGTGACCTTTTGCTGCTCCAGTCCCTTGTTGAGTAGTTTGATTCCCAACCGGATCTCCTCTAGGCCTGGATTAGCCGATAAAATTTCTCAGGTCGCCACGGTATTCTTTACTAGGGTTGGATATACACAATCCCCTTTGCTATCTTTCCGAGGCTTCCCCATCTCTTCTCCGAAAAGGACGGCGTGAATCTGCGGGAATTGGTTGTCATTGGTATGACGCTTCCTGGTCTTCTGGTATTGCCTGGAGTTGTACTTCCCCGCAGATGCTATGCGTTTCTTTTCCTCCTCGATGTTTTTGGCTTCATCAAGGAGTACTTGACGATGCGCTTCTAGGGCCTATGCCCTCTCGTCCAGTTCTTCAACAGTAAGTTCTCCAGCTGTAGGAATAGGTGTGGTTAATGCAGCATTGATGAATTTATGTGCACC
Source organism: Avena eriantha (assembly GCA_910589775.1). Classification (NCBI taxonomy): domain Eukaryota; kingdom Viridiplantae; phylum Streptophyta; class Magnoliopsida; order Poales; family Poaceae; genus Avena; species Avena eriantha. The sequence goes on along the minus strand of OU342743.1, from coordinate 446,354,023 downwards.
TTTAGTGATTACGTGTCCATCCATCGGTTCTTATTTTTTCGGCTCGTTTGGGATAAGTGCTCCATCCTAGTCTTCCTCATATTCCTCAGCAATCACCTCCTCTGTCAGAGGGTCTTTTGCCAGGGTCTTGTTCTTCTTCTTTGCCTTCTTGGCCGCGCTTGTAGCAAAGATAGCTTTGGGTCCATTTCCCGGAGTCAAGCTCTAATCGGTACTTTCAGACATCTGGACTTCGGAATTATCTCCGCTTTCCATGTCATCCTGCGCTTTGGGAGAGTGTTCCCCGGATCCTTCATCCATGGCTTCTCCTTCCTCTGCAGCTTTGGAGTTATACTCCTCTTCATATTCCGCGGAGAACATTCGGAAGTCTGTTGACGTCATCGATTCATCCGAGGATGCGGGTACTTCGGTGTTTGTTCCAATTGCCTCCATCACAGAGTCGGTGTTGTATCCAGCATCGGCAGAGACGGATCCGGATCCCACATATCCGACGAAGTGCGATGCATGGTTCCTGAGGTACCTGCGACTCTTGCCATCAGCTTCATCGAAAATTTTGATGGTCTCGAGAATTGCATCTACGCCTGAGTTTTGCATTATCATACGCCGCAGTGTGTACCTCGGGAAAGGCCTGTCTGTCCCGGCGTCATCAGAGCCAGAATCAGTGTCGTTGATATGCTCCTCCTGGATTTCGACTTCCGTAGGTGGATCGATCTAGGATTCGGTCTCTCCAAGGAGATCCACTCCATATTCGACTTGGACCGCTAGGTCTGCTTCAGGTTCAGATTTCTCCACTATCTCCGCAACGGGTGCGGGCTGGGTGGGATTAGGATTTTCTGAGATCCAGAACTCTGCCGCCTTCGCGGACAAAGAGGACCCAGAAGATTCTTCTGCCTGTATCATCACCGCTGGGGTGGGTGGGACAGGTTCAGCAAAACCGATGTAAACATCGATCTTGCCAAAAGACATGATTGTGTAGGCAGTTACAGCCTCCCTAGCCGGAATCTAGGTCTCGTCGAGAACGATGAGAGGGACGTCGCTGGGCGTAGAGGATGAGACCGACGGCGATAGTCTCGCCGATTCTGATTCTTGCAGATTCCGCTCGGAACGCAGATCCGAAGCTCACTGGCCCCACGGTGGGCGCCAACTATCGTCGGATTGATGGCAAGTACGCCATGAGGGGGTCCTCGAGGCATGCGGAAGAGAGGGGTGGGAGACGTATGGTGTTCCGGGACGGTGAGCACACAAGTTTACCCAGGTTCGAGTCTGCCGGCTTTGGATGGGTCTTACTCCTGCTAGCAATCCAGTAATACGGCAGAGCAGGAATATGGGTTACAAGGGTTCACCTGTGCGACTTGAGATTGTAGACTATTGAGTGTTGCCCTAAAGGCTCTCCCTAGGACGGCTTATATAGATATCCGGCCTAGGGTTTACAGGAGGGATCAATCCGGCTATGACTAAGAGTCGGTTATAGAGTACATCTTGAACTACAAGTAACACTATAGGCCTAAGTCGGTAAGTCTTCTGGGCCTTCCCGTAGCCGGACTGGACTCGGTCTCTTCTCCCTGACTGGGCCGCCCGTGAAGCAAAGCTCTAACCCGAAGTGGGCCACCCTAGTCAGTGAGGAACTGTGAGATACCCGGAAAGTATATCCCTAACAGTGGATCCATGTGTGGTTTGGAAAGAACACACAAGCAATGACTCTGGTGGATCCATTTTTGTGAAAGAACACAAATGCAATGACTTTAGTACTGGTTTTAGTATAAGAACACACATGCAATGACTCTAGTGGGTCCATATGTGGTTTGTGAACAGAACACACATGCAATGACTCTAGTGGATCCGTGTGTGGTTAGTGGAAAGAACACACACGCAATGAATATTGGTTGATCCATATGTGGTTTGTGACAATAACACACATGCAATTACTCTAGTGGATACATATGTGCTTTGTGACAATAACACACATGCAATTACTCTAGTGGATACATATGTAGTTTGTGGAAAGGACACACATGCAATGACTCAAGTGGGTCCATATGTGGTTTGTGAAAAGAACACACATGCAATGACTCTAGTGGATCCATATGTGGTTTGTAGAAATAACACACATGCAATGACATTGGTTGATCCATATGTGGTTTGTGGAAAGAACACACGTGCAATGACATTGGTTGATCCATATGTGGTTTGTGACAATAACACACATGCAATTACTCTAGTGGATACATATGTGGTTTGTGGAAAAGAACAAAGATGCAATGACTCTGGTGGGTCCATATGTGGTTTGTGAAAAGAACACACATGCAATGACTATAGTGGATCCATGTGTGGTTAGTGGAAAGAACACATTTGCAATGACATTGGGGGATCCATATGTGGTTCATGGAAAGAACACACATGCAATGACATTGGTGGATCCATATTTGGTTTGTGAAAAGAACACACATGCAATCACATTTGTTGATCCATATGTGGTTTGTGAAAATAACACACATGCAATTACTCTAGTGGATCCATGTGTGGTTTGTGGAAAGAACACACATGAAATTACTCTGGTGGATCCATGTGTGGTTTGTGAAAAGAACACACATGCAATGACTCTAGTGCTGGTTTTAGTATAAGAGCACACATGCAATGACTCTAGTGGGTCCATATGTGGTTTGTGAAAAGAACACACATTCAATGACTCTAGTGGATCCATATATGGTTTGTGGAAAGAACAGACATGCAATGACATTAGTTGATCCATATGTGGTTTGTGGAAATAACACACATCCAATGACACTGGTTGATCCATATGTGGTTTGTGGAAAGAACACACATGCAATGACTCTGGTGGATCCATGTGTGGTTTGTGAAATGAACACACATGCAATGCCATTGGTTGATTCATTTGTGGTTTCTCAAAAGAACACACATGCAATACCATTGGTTGATTCATGTGTGATTTGTGAAAAGAACACACATGCAATGCCACTGGTTGATCCATGTGTGGTTTGTGAAAAGAACACACATGCAATGCCATTGGTTGATCCATGTGGTTTGTGGAAAAGAACACCGATGCAATGTCATTGGTGGATCCATATGTGGTTTGTGGAAAGAACACACATGCAATGACATTGGTTGATCCATGTGTGGTTTGTGAAAAGAACACACATGCAATTACTCTAGTGGATACATATGTGGTTTGTGGAAAGAACACACATGCAACGAACACTAGTGGATCCATATGTGGTTCATGACAGGAACACACATGCAATGACTCTAGTGGATACATATGTGGTTTGTGGAAAGAGCACACATGCAATGAACTCTAGTGGATCTATCTTGGCATAATTTGATGTATGCCACGATATATTTCATTGTAAAAGACACTCACTTTCCATTTCTATACTACTCAGCTTTGCCCTTGGTTTTTTGATACTACCCAGTTTTGCCCCCTCTCTCTCTCTTTCGTAGAAGCCCAAACATGTGCCCACTATGTCTGCTACGCCCTGATTGGTTGTCATAGTTGTCACACGGATTGTGCGCACCGACCGTTGGTCCTGTGTGATCCAACGAGGCTCATTGCAAACGTCGTGCCCTTCACAGGACAGCGTGAGACAGCACGGAAGTCTCCCTCAGCAAGACTTCTACAAGAAGGAACACGATGCCGTCCATGGAAAAAGTCGTCGAGTGGTCTTGTCACATTTAATCTAGTCTGCAAAGGCTACAAGTCTACTACACGACAATTGGTCATCCACGGCCCACAGGCTATACCATATTTACTATACAGAGCGCCTGCACTCTCACTTCCGACAGGCCCCCACCACACGAACCTTCCACGCGGCAGCCACAGCCAGAAGAGCTGCCTATAAGGGCCCTAGAGGAGGCCTAAACGTCCCCGATGGGAGTGGAGGCACCTGGATTACGATGCGATCAAGTACGCAGTCAGGGACACGTATGTCTTCTACAAGATGCTCAACAGGATCTGGCGGGTGGGTGAGTGTGATGTTTACCACTACTAGTTTTGCATTTCGTTCCTAGTTTTAGCTTGCCTGTATTTTATCTCGCGTGTATTTTCTAAGCATTCTGTGTGTAAGAACCAAGCTCGTATGATCCCTGTGCTAACCTGTATGAATTACATTTCCCCTTTTTGTATGCTCAACATTCATTCTTACAAATTCTGTCTATGCCATTTGCATGCGGCAGAATCCAGGAGTGTCATGCATTAGGTGTGATACAGTCATAAGTCATAACCAAACCCAGATTATAGCGAAGGATACAGTCATAACCAAACCCAGATTACAGTTCGACAAAGGTAATACACAACAGTTCGTAATTGCTCACATAGTGTACTTATGAAATAACATGTTTTCATAAACATAACAAGACACGTACAGACACTACAATCATGCACTAAAAGTCTACATCCCAACCTGTTGGAGAAGGCAAACGATCCCAGGATGCCTTTGGTCGCTTGCCCCGGCTTGTAGATTCATCTACACTCTGGCATCTGGGGCAAACAACCTGCCTTGGTGGTGGTTCAATGATGCGATGCCTAGAACGAGATTTTACAATATCGTGGTATAGCTCGTGGCTAACATACCCGTCAATTGCAGCGTACTTCAGATTAGGTTCAGAAAGCGGCTTATCCTGTAACATCCCAAAACTTCAATCCAAGCTTATCAAGATCAAATCAACCAAAAATGGGGTTAACAAAAACTTCTCCAAATTTAAAATGAAAGCATTCATATATGTGTGCATTTAAAATAGGAGTTGTTTGAATTGCCATAATTTAGTGATCCAATGCTTGTAAAATGTTTCTTAGATGATTTAAACATCATCTACATCATTCCCAACCTTTTCCTAAAGAAAATCAAATCAAAAAGAATTAAAAAGAAGGAATGGTCATTTTGGCAAAATTAACTCGCATGCCTACTTTGAGTGTTCCTAGCACTCATTTCTTAACAGAAACAATTCTTGATCCTTGTACCCCTTGCTAGTACACATAATGAGGTACCAAGGCCCACCTTTGGATCTGCTAAAAACAGTCTTTTAATAATTTAAAATGACAGTTTAAAATTGAATCTAATGCATATGCATAGATCACCCCTATTTCAAAACACATCTATTTGAGCTCCACTTTCAAAACCCTTGCAACCAGATACTACCTAGCACTAGTGGAGATCACTCAAAAAATTTGAAACCAAAATTCAAAACTTTCTTTCTTGCGGACATTTCCGCAAACACATGGCAGGCAAGAATCTAACTCTAATCCTAGCTCACTGTTTACTACAGAGTTTTGCCCCATTTGATCCCCATTTACTCCCTCTGTCTCCAAATGATCTAACCAAAGTCTAAACACCCATCCCCTACACCCCTAGCAACAATGCCATGCCAACCCGAGCACCTAGTCACCGGCCCAACTGGCAACCACCGCAGCAGACCGCCCCTCTCTCTCCTTCCATGTCTAGGAGGTAGCTCACACCTCACCGCTACCCCCTAACCCCTGCTCGAGCCCAGCCCTGTAGTGGACCACCGAGGATAGCCCGCGCCCAGTGCCACCGCACCATGCCGGTGCCGCCCCTAGAGCGCGCTCTGTCCCCGCTCGCCCAGACCGCCCCTTGGCCGCAGCCCACGCCGGCTGCTCCGCCTCGACCTGGAGAACACCCCAGACATCCCCGATGGCCTCCCAACGCCTCATAGCCACCGCTCGCCGTGGACACCGCCGCCTCTGCCGCTCAGAGCGCCACCTCGCCCAGGCCGCATGCGACCGCCCCTACGGCTGCATTCAATGCCTAGAGCACCACCAGGGAACCGCACATCGATCGCCACCCGCAGCCATGCCTCTACCCCGCCGTAGCCATGCCGCCGCCGTCGCCTGCCTATCCCGCTCGGTCTCACCGTCGGGCCTATAAAAGGAGCCCTCCCTAGCCTCTTCTCTCCACAACATTCCACTCCCCTCACCTCTCTGAACCTCACCCACCTCTCGTTGGAACAAGGCGAGCTCTGCCTCGCCGGAATTGGAGCCAGAGCAGCCGTAGTAGGAGGAGAAGGGTGCCGCTGATTGCGACCATCCCAAGCTCCGCCGCAACCGCGCCTCGCCTCGCCGTCGTCTTGCACTTCGTTTGCCTGCCTCGCCGACCCTGCTGGAGCCCTGGTACGTCCCCAGGAGACTCCCACCGAGCCGCTAGGGTTCGAGCTCGCCGGCGACCTGTTCGTCATCGACGACGACCCTCAGCCGCAGATTACCCTTCTAATCCTACGACCCACAGCACGCGTACCGTTTCGCGTGTTAACTGCCGCTGACAAGCGGGACCCCCTGTCAGCTGAGCCACGCGCCGCGGCGTGCCACTTGGCCGGCCCAAGTCTTTTCCCGCGCTAGCCCAACCGTTCAAATCTGGATTTTTCTTTTTAGTTAAATCTAGTTTCTGTCCTCTATTTTAAAATTCAATTCTTGGATTTTGCCAAATCCAAATTGCATGAAACTAATTTTTCCTGAAAGGTATTAAGATGATCTATCCAAGCCCGTTGGATTTAATTCAATTAGAGTTATAGATCTCTCCAAATAAAAATAAGAAGACAGAAGCATTTGCAACTTGCAACATTTGTATAAAATCAACCAAGTTAGCTTTTGAGTTGATTCCAACTCTCAAAAATCACATTTCATCATATCTATCTAAATATGTAATAATATTAAGGTTTACATCAGTGACTTTGGACAGGTACCAAAATAATGCTATATAGGAATTTCTACTCACTTTAAATCATTAAATAATGAACTTAAACCAAAGTGATATTGATCCAACCTTTAATTCTCATTCTCATGTGTTAAGATGTGTGGTGATGACATGTGTCCACATGATCCCATATCTTAAGTGGTCAATATTAAATCTTAGTTAATTTTTTTCAATGAGTAGAAATTACTTTTCTAAAATAAAAAGAATAAAACTATGGAATTAAACTTGTGATGCTTGTGATGATAATAGATCATCAAATGTGTGTCCTAGAATGCTACTTAGCCTAGTTAAGTATTGTTTGGTGATTGTGTACTCCCTATGTATTTATAGACGATAGTACCGACCAAGATTTCGAGGAGGAGGAGTTCTACCCAGAAGAAGAAGAAGAAGAAAACTTCAACCACTGCACCAACCAAGGCAAGCTACTATTAGCAAGCTAGCACTATTTAAGTGCAAGCCACCATTAACAATGCAAGTTAACACTTGCAAGTTTAGTGTTTAACAGGCTAGGATCAACTAGATGGTTTAGCTAAGATGCCTTAGGCATGCCTTGATCACACCCCTTTGACTATTAGTACCCCAAGTTTTAGTTACAAGTTTTATCCCTCTTAGGTTATACAAAGTTCTTTACTTGTTTTGAAGGTAGCATAAAAAGTATAAAACTTGACCTATTTTAGAACCCTTTAGATGTCATTATATGGCATGATATTGAACCCATCTTTTCCACCTTAGTGAACACTCTTAACTTAGTAGTTTAGAGTAGATCAAAAACTTGAGTCACTTTAGATGGGAACACTTGGTGAAAATGAATTATGAAAACCTTGGAATGATGAGTCATTCTATTTAGATGTTTTGACATGTGTTGTGAAACACAAATGGTTGATGATGATGAAAATGTTGAGGCATGAGCCTTAACCCTTTGGTTTCGGATGCGATATAAAACTAAATTGGGTAAAACTGATGGTTGGATTTGGATGCGATACCATTCCAAATTTACTGTACAACCACATTACCTGAATTGGGTAAGGCTTAGCTGGAAATTTATATGCATTAGTATTAGTTCCCTCACGGGAGAGGTCTGAGCTAAGGCTACCTCTCATGATGTCCACCTATGCAGTGCCCAAGATGACTGATGGTCATGGTTGGAGGCCATGCTCATAGGAGAGGTGCTTATACTAGGGTGTGTAAAGGGAAGGTCATGTTTGATTATCTGCATACTAAGTATGATGATTCAGGGTTATCCCTGACAGATGTATCGAATCTTGTGGTAAAAGTGTACCACCTCTGCAGAGTCTCAAACTATTCGAATAGCCGCGCCCGCGGTTATGGACAGTTGGAATGGCCATACTGTTTCGTTGTCATATGTTTTCTAAATACTTTGAAAAGAATGATGAATCTTGACTTGACCACGACAGGGTTGTGTTTATGACAATAGCTTCCCAACTTAAGTGATTTTAGGACTTTACTTTATCTTTCTTTGCTTCTGAACTCAGCTTAGGTTTCAAACTTAACTTTATAGTTAAACTTAGAGTTAGCACTTTAACTTAGAAGTTTATACTTGTTAGTAGTAGTTTGTGAGTACTTAAAGAGTACTCATGGCTTTTGTCCCTGGCTATTATCATGGCCAGACTATGAAGGGGACTATCAAGATGATGGCCAACAGGACGGCTATGATAACTAGTACTATCTGCTTTCATCAGCATTGCCTGTGCCCCTGAAGATGGACCCCACCGCTACGCTTATCTTTTATTTCCGCTGCTTGTTGTATTAAGACTGGATCATGAGATCCTTATTTGTGTAAGACCTTATGTATGGTTTGTAATGGATGATGTACTGTGATATCCAATCCGTTATGTCTCGCAAAAATGGTAATTCTAGGATTGCGAGGTATGGCATAACGGGCATCTGGGATTAAAAATCCGGGTGTTGACATATCCTCCCAGTAATCGCGCCCTAAATGCCTCCACGAACATCTCGGTAGTTTGCCCTTCATGTGAGCATACCATGGGTCGATGAGTTTGGAGGCAAGATCGGCCATCCCGGTCCTGCCGCCCTTCTTCCCTGGGATCCAGTAAATTTCCTGGATGTCCACTCTACACTCCTTTGGGATTCTAATGTTGACAGTACGGCTTTCAAGCAGTTTAGTGTCATTCGGGATGTCAACACTAGTAAAGGTTATGTGCTGGTTCACGAGAAAGTCATGAAACAGATCCCTAATCATTTCACCCCACCTGCATGAAAATGAATTCAGACAAATAATATAGCAATAACTTTGGCAAACAGACGGTTCAGGAACAAAAAGACAGCAAAGTCTACCAGATCCTATCAGCCCCCTTCTCGCAAAAAGGCTGGTATATAAGGACATGCCCCTTCATGGAGAGTTGCACCACGGTGATCCTATAGTGATCGCGGCTGTACTCGAGATCGAGACCTACAAACCTATTTTCTTTGAACCGTAGCTAACTCATGTAATTACTTAGAGTGTTGCTCACCATCCGAGGGTCGGTGGTGTAAGTGACATTGATCTTCTTCCTGCCATGTACTTCTATGTCGAAGTACGCAGTCGCTTGCCTACCGTTGTTTCGGACATCTGAAAAGTCCATGACTACAGGCAAGAGGGAAAGGATACGGAGGAAGAGGGTGATGCTGTGGTGGAGGAAATGGATGAGGACGTGGAGGAGAAAGACGATGAGGCCGTGGAGGAGGAAATGAGACGGAGAAGTGAAACTGCTTACTGCAAGATTGGAACCACCCTTACTAATATCTGGAATGGTGCACAACTATTCGTAGTAGGGTGAAGGTAGAGAAAAACGGCGGTTTTACACGTCGACGCTAGCGCTTCCTAAAATTTGTTCTGTGCCACTTGCATGCGGTGGAATCGAGGTCTGCCATGCACGATCCAAGTCAAACGTAGTCACGTTTGCGCGTGCCGACCTTCACTCACTGACAGGCGGGCCGCACATTTTTCTCTCTTACGATTTATTTTTTCACTTCCTCTAGACGGTTCCGGTGCGCGCCCTTAATAATTACGCCCCCCTTCCTTGTCTTCCACGCGGATGAGAACTGGAGGCGACGGCGGTTCCTCACCGGGTCACTCCCTACTCGAACAACTGCCCCATCCCTAATTCCATCCCCTCTCAAATCTATCAGCCTCCTTATCACAACACCTCCATTAATCTACCGGATTCCAGACTCCATTTTCCGCTATGGGTAGAGCTTGGGTAGCAGTAGGCTGAAGAGAAAGGCATGCGGCGACGAAGCGGATGGCCAGGGCAACCGCCACCATGAGGATTGGGGATGGACGAACCTCAGCGCCACGAAAGTGCACAGGATTGCCACGGGGTTGGACATTATCTCTACCGGCCGCCTCGCTCTCTGCATCCCTGGCTACCGCTTCACGATGCGGGACATGGACGGACAACCGTTCAGCACGCCAGGCCTTCTATACCCCGATACCAACAAATGGCCAAATGACCGCGATGTCCACATAAGTTCTAGCATCTTGCTTATTGGTTCGGTCATATTGTTGATTCATATGTGCTGAACTCTCATCGGAATCCTATGTTCCTTTCGTCGAACGTGTTGTGTGCACGCGCGGTTTGAACAAATTGAACCATTTAAGACAATTATGTACACTAGAAGCTCTGCTCGTACCTGATATTCTGGTATTTTCGTAGTGACACGGTCTTACTTTAGGTGATAGACGAGTTGCCAATTTCGATTTGCAATGGAATGCCTGCTAGGTGATATTATGTTTCCTAAAATAAAAACAAACAGATTAGACGATTTAAGGCTGTTATGCCCCGAGCTGTTTATGATCATCATCAGGAGTTTGTTCTGGGGGGCTCTACTCCTACTCCATATATTGGGTATCTTCATAGTGACACGGACACAATTTAGGCGATATCTGAGGAGACACTCGTATTTAGGCGATATTTTGTGTACTTTAATCTGAAGGTCCAGTTGTCAAATTGTATTTTCTATAGAATCCATGCTAGGTGATTGTACCAATTGACAACAAACTCTGCAGAATATTCATGCAAAACTGATGATGCTGGATAAGTGGTCTGAATCAGTAGTGGTGAATATCAAGGAAGAAGAAGAGACGAAAATAGGAGATGACCAGAACTGGGTGGGTGGCAACGGCGAGTGGCTGGTCCTTTTATCCCAGGATGGGAGTACTTGCACTCTAAAATATGGCTAAAGATTGTTGAGACTTACATTGCCATCTTTGGAGGGTGTCGACATTACTACATTCAACAACGGGTGGCCGTCGCCCATTTCTGAAGTCGCTTACAGGTTCAACATGGAAGAACTTGAGCTCCTGAAGGTACAACTCCCACATAGACCGCTGGAGGTGTGGAAGACCTGGGAGTACGACCTCTTAGCGGTGTTTGACAAGGCAATCACATTCATTAGATTCCCTAAAGACAAGGAATGGATAGTCTTGCACGATGACTTCCTGCGGCTGGAGAAGTATGTCGACACCGTCTTCACCTCCAGCTACTATTCGTACAAACCGCAACGCATTTATGCGGTCACTGAACCTAGTGGCGACGTGTGTGTTTGGGAGCCGTCCATTTGGGGTGAGTCATGGTGTCATATATCATGTAAAATCCCATTCAAAATTCTGCTTACTGACTGTAAGTAACACGCAGGTACCCACGCAGCCCCGCGCATCATTCTAGCTCCGATCATCGAAGATGCAGTAGCAGATGCTGAACTTGGGACACGGCGCTGGTTCCTGGCACCTCTCAGAGGCGACACGAAACAGGATGTTGAACTCAAGTGGATTCATATCAGGGGAGCACTAAACAACGTTGGTGATAGAATAGAACATATGGGGACACAACTTTCTTCATACCCATCGCTACGGTGTCACGTTTTCTCGAGGTTCACATGCCCATCCAAAGACCCAGTAGAGCAAGTCTGGAGCAGGTTCGACAATCTGAATGGACAATCTGTGTTTCTTGGGATCAACTACCCTTTCTTTGTCGGAGCCCCTAGAGTTGTTGAACAGGTATCCCTGGCTCCTGATGCTGATGCTACTGCTAGTGGTGGTGGTGGTGGAGCTGACGAAGAACTAGCTGGTGATGCTCCTAGTGAAGCTGACGAAATACTTGGTGGTGCTGCTGCTGGTGAAGCTGACGAAATACTTGCTAATGATTCTACTGGTGATGTTGATGAAGTACCTGTTGACGCTGCTGCTGGTGAAGCTGACGAAATACCTGCTGAGGTTGCTGCCAGAGTCCAGGAAGAACATGCTGGTGTTGTTGCTGAGGTGCTAGCACTTCCAGTGTTTATAGCGTACTATGTGTTTGATGCACACTCACGTGCCTATCATGTTGACACTCCAGATCCGATCTGGAGCCGAATCCACGTCGGGGGGAGGGGGCCTACAATTGGCTCATCAGTGGGGTTGTACGATTTGATGGAGAATGACAGACGGCCAAACGCAGCATTCTGGTTCGTTCCGATGATACCACCAGCTCCAGCGACCTAGTGCTCATACTGGCAGATCCGATGAACCATTTGTCTTTATCTTTATCATTAGTTACGCTTATTTGTGTAAACACTAAGCTGTGCTTATTTGTGTAAGACTAAGTTAGGCCTAACTGCGTAATATTCAGTGAAGCCCAGCTTTTCTTTCCACACCCATAACAACAGAATTGCAGCATAGAACATACAAAGGTAATCTACATACTAGGCATTTTTGCTCAGGATAACAACCACTTAAAGTAAATGATACATGGTGTACGCATTTGAAATCATCACTAGAATGTGCCACCTATTGATGATTGATGACATGGATCTAGCTTTTTTGCACGTATTTACATTGAATCGCTCATTGATTTGTTCACATATTTTTTGGCAATGGCTGATGGACTCCACTCTCTTGGTAACATGCTTCATCAGCGAGCACTTGTTGATGCAATGCAAAGTACTGAACATGGTCGTCATCGTCATTCCATTTAGGTTCTCTATGTTTCGTCATCACGGAGCTACTAATTTCAAATGAAAATCTAGTAAACAACATATGTGTACATTGTTAGAGTATGCTACGGCCACGGTACATACATGTTTTTCTACAATCACAAGAAGGAAACTTGATGCATTTTCACCTTGTTGGCATTGTGCCGAATTGGGTGGATGTGGGTTTGGGTTTCGGAGAGGAAGGCACCGTGGCTGGTGTGTGTGCGACCACGGCGACGGCGAGCTCGGATTCTGGAGGAGGCTAACAGGACCGAGCATGGTCGGCATGGTGACAGATCTTACCCGGGAATGAATTCCCGTCCCCGCGTCGTGCCATGGGTGCGGCCATGGTGAGGGCGAGCTCCGATTCGATATGGGGAGGAGAGACGGGCTGAGCAGGTTCGTCCAAGTCCTAGCTCTGCGCCATGGCCGTGACCACAGATTGCCGCCCTGAAGGAAGAAGAAGACGCGTAAAGGATGCATGCGCCAACGATGCAAGTCTACATGGCAGCCTACATGGCAGCCATGATGGCAGCGACATAACGGCGAAAGCTGATAGGGGGGTCCAACTTGACGGCCGTTAGTCTGATATTTTGTATTGAAACGTAAAGTTGAATTCGTGCCGAAAAAGACCCTCTGAGTATTTGGACGCCAACTTTGGGCAACGTAGCTGATTGTAAGCAACTTGGGTACCGTGTTGCCTGGGCGACCCAACTTTTGGGCCGCAAAATGATATTCTCACCGAGTGCACCATGAAGCCACGGGCTACAAATGATTATTAAGTGTAAAACACATATCAAAGCATGAAGTGGTGATGTTGTTGTGATCCCGAATGGGTCGCTAAGCGAAGACTATACTACCCTTTTTGTCACTAGGGTTTCTATGAGATCGCCGCTAGCCAAGTATCTCACCTCAAGATTTTATCAATCTTAGGGGTCTTGGGTACCTACAAGTCCAAATATCGAGACAGGAGACAAAGAAACAAAATATAAAAATGTCTCTTTCAAACAATACACAATGCTCCCATAGATTAGATGCACATAATCGTTGCGAGGTTTCTCCCCAACCCACGGCCTATGAGAACTACTCACTCATAATAATAAGATCAAGGATAGAAAACATTGTGCAAAATACTTTGATTGTGCCCAAGGAGATCTTAAGTACAAAGTAATGGCTATGGCTAATGGAGGGGATAGAAGATGGAAGGGATGAACAGTGGTGTGGATCTCCATTGGTGGTGTTGTGCTGCAATCTAAGAATGGTGGCCATCTACGCGGTGGCTGAGGCCTCAAAATATGCAGGTGTATTCATGAAAGTTGTAGGGTTTGACGAGACAAAGCCGCCACCACATGGTATGGGCAGACGATACGGGTGGGCCCTACCCGTACCAGTGGTCGTTACGGCTAGTGTCGCCTGGCTTTTGCTCCAGAATTACTTGGTCGTGTGGAATTCCTAAAAACCTTCATTATGACTCTAGATTTTGCATTAAAGGCGTGATTTCCTGCACAACACAAATCAAAGTAATGGTTTGAATATCTTTGCAATTATTAGTCATTAGTGGCAAGGATAGAGAGTTCATTGTCAATTTCTTGACCAAAACAATGTTTAAACATGGTGGAAGATAGCTATTTTTGGAGCCATCAACCTCCCCAAAGCTCAAACCTTGATCACCCTTGATCAATAAGAAACAAAAGAACTATAAGGAATTCCGCGTTTAAACTTGAAATCAACAGAATAAGAATTCACTTACGGTTGGTAGTCATATGCGTCTAGCACTTCAACCATTTGAAAGGCTTGTCAAAGTTAGAGAGATGACAAGAATACCATAGAAGCTTCGGTAAGTCAAGACAATCAAAGTAGAGTTTAATATAAGCATAAATAACTAGAAGTGTAACAATCAATCCAATTCTTCTAGTAACTCTCAGCTTGCCAAGGAACACTAGGATGTTTTAATATCATAATTGAGTAAGAGAGTTCATGTCCTAAGTAGCATAACAGTGAAGTGTCTTATTGACGCCCACATTATTAAATCAAGGATATCAAAACACTTCTAATCCAATCATTGTCTTTCAAGAAAATTCATAAAATAGTAACGAGACCATGCCAAGGACTTGTTATGTAGATCTTCATTTTTTTCTTCCTTCTTCAAGGATCATTGAGTGTTTCAATACAAGTTCTTGCACAACCTTTGAGAGTACCAATAATGTTTCCCATATATTGACACGTATGCCACTCATGTCGTCAACTCATAGCCGAAATCTGGGGTTATACCATAGATCGTTCAAAGGCAAGAGGATTTGTTGGCATCTAAAGGTGTGCATGAGAAACATGGAACTTCTTTACCTAGTACCACAGTTTGATCCACAAGGTTAGCTTTGGGATGCATCACAATTACCACTAGACTTCATTTCAATCAAACAAATCCTTTCAAGAGTGTTGTCAAGTCTATCAAAACATCTATGGGTTAAGTATGTTCAAGGGTATACTCTCAAGACAATCATTCATCAAACAAGTCATAAATTTTAGACTTTTTCTTGTTGTACTCGTTTGGCAATATTATTTCCAAGGCAAGACTCGGTTAGCTAAAAGAACTAGAGAAAAAGCTTCCACAACCAATCATCCATACCAATAAAAATCTTTACTCTAACTATTTTGAATTACTCCCACTAGCATGGCATCTTAGCAAATCAACCAACTAAAATAAACAACTCAAACTTCAAAAGTAGGAGACATAGGACGTACCTCTCATGAGTGACTTCATAATCCTCTTCCTTATAGGGATGTGTTCCTTCAAAACTCAAGTACGATTATTCCCATAATAATATTAAAGAAAGAGGCAAAGCGTGAATCCACGTTCACAAAAAAAGGAAAAACATAAAAATATTTTTGTATTTTTTTAGGATAGGGATTAAATAATAGAAAAGAAGTTGCGACCAAGCAAGGAACTAAGAAAAGAAAAACAAACAAAAATCAAAATAAAACTAAAAGCGAAAGCAAAGGAAAAAGGAAAGTGTTGGAACAAACCAACATGAGTGTTTCAAAGCTCTTAAGGAGCTGGAGTACAACCTCATTATTACACAAATAAAATTTTCAGGGGAACACATCCCCAATCTTAGGCTTTGCAAGACCTTTTGTTGCTCATTGTGTTGGTGGTGGATAATCTCCCACGTTCCATTGGTTGCTCCAATCATGGAACTAGATGGCAAGGTTGGAAGTAGCATCTCAAAGATTGATGGAGATGTTTTTCATGTTTTGGATATTTCCTTCAAGAGCATAGATAGCATCATAGGTGTTGTAGTAGTTTGGTGGCTGCATATCTTGTCCGTGTCCTTCTTGTTCTACTTCTTCATCTTCTCCTTCCTCTCCCATGGGTATTTCATGATGGGGTAGACCTGCCTCAACCTGTGTGTCGAAATGCAGACGTCCATCCTCGATAGAGAATGGACCATTAGGCAAAGGAGCTGGGATCAAGTGATCTGCTCTAGGTATATCAAGGAAGTATCTACCACTACTTCTACAAATCATACCACAAGCTCTTAGAGTAGAGAAACCAGGACGGTGACTTCCTATCAACGGTTGGATGTTACCTAGGTTGATGTGAAGTGCACGTGCAAGAATGTTTACAACTCATCCTTCGCATATGGGTCCTTGAGACTAGAGAGCTTTATTCTTAAGTTAAAACACGAGAAGGGCGCCCAAATTTGGCATTAAGTTACAATTAATAATAGAAGCTTTTGTGAGGACCATCATGTCCTCCTCATTGACTCTAGTAAACTCACCACGTTCCTGCATGGTGTTAGCGATAATGTAAAACAAATAGCGAATAGAAGGATGATCAATTTGGTTCCCCTTTGGTGTGTTTCCACTAATTATCATTCTATTAAAGTACACCCAAGGTGCATGATTTAAAATAAAGGTGGTGGAGCGTACGTTAATACCTCATGCCGAAACGTAAGAGAGTACGAACTTCGGGGACAAAGTTGATTTTAAGGGGGAGAGACTGTCACATCCCAACATTAGAGCTTAGAAATAAGCTGAGATGAGGTGTGTGCATTGCATTCATGCATAGAAAATCTGGATAATTTTCACGCTTTTAAATAAAATTTGTCAAAGTGATTGAAGATTCTTTTAACTTGGTGGAACTGAAGTAGATCATCAAGTTGATTGCGATAAGTTTCAATATGACCTTTGCTAAAACCTTATCTTTGGGTAATATAATTTGATCTATGGGTAGATCAAATGTAATAAAACTAAGTCACAACACACTACTTAATAAGGAGTACTAGATTTTCTAGAGATCATGACATGGTATTCCCCACGACAACTCAAGGATGAATAATTAATATTCTAAAGATGATATCAAGGTATTATCTACCACAAACCCTGAATACCAAGTTAAGTATATAACTTAAGTAAAGAAACTCTATAACTAAATCTTGATACACTTGCTTGCCATAGTTATTCCTACCATGGGTATCATGGTGGTTGTTAAACATTAAGTCTGATCACAAATAGAGTAGAACGGGAAGTCAAGCCAAGACCATCCATCACATACCCTGAATATCATATTAAGTGATGACATTCCTATTTAACCAAGTCCTAATGTCAATTGATCATTAATATTGAGTGATCAATTCTTGACCTAGCACTTATTTACTCTTAACTTTAACCTATTATATTGACCTTCCAAAGACCTTAAGTAAATTAATAAGGAGGAGGAACTAGCTATGGTGAAGTGTGCCATCATCAATGGAATGTGATCCTTAGTGGTGATCAAACCATTTGGTGTTGGAGGAGTTAACTCACTCATGAGTTAACTAGAAGAAGTATCTAAACCTAAAAGTTAAGATAGTAATTATGAAGCTATGAGAAAGATAATATAGTAGAGTACCAAATAATAATCTTGTTAAGTCAAGTAGATATAAATATGGAGTAAGCTTCCTTAACAAGATAAGCCTATAGAGAGACTAGTACAAATCTAGTACTTACTGTTAATAGACTTTGATCAAACAATTAGAAGCCTAAGCTTAGTATGATCAAAGGATGGTGGTCATTATTCTCAAGCCACTTGAGAATAGATGACTAGGTGTTGAAGAAGGGTTGTGAGTTTACCAAATTAGGAAAAACCTTAATAAGCTGGATCATCTAGCTTGATCATGAGAAGTCAAGCTAGAGTATGATGAAATATATAATATGAGTTGTATGGAGTAATTGGAAGCATAGTAGTTTAACCAAGCCAATACATGAACAAACTTGTATTATCGGGAGTAGTACTCTACCCACCCAGAGGATTGATATCCTATGTGATATAGAGAGGATTGTAGTCTTGCAAGTCTTGAAAGTAGAGGCAAGGTTATTATAAAGGAATTTCTGGATGGAGTTAGAATAGCTGCATTGATAAATTCATCAAGGGTAGTTAGAAATGGAAGTGATATACTAGAGTAACAATGGAGGATGAGTATTACTGAAGTGACATGACCATGTCATCATGTGATGATTGTATGGTGGAGTCAGATGATTAACTCATTTAGGAGCTTGTGATCCTTGTGAATGAGATAAGTGAAATATACAGAGTATATTTAGGAAAATAATTCCTTAACTAAAGATAAGCTTAGTAAGGTATTAAGGCTAGGAGTTCTAGAGAAATCCTTAACCAAGGTCATATCAAACCAGGCCAAGACCCATGTCTACCTCTTTGTCCAAACCCTAGAATTAAGTTAGTAGTGGAACCAATTCCTAATTTTTAGAAGACATTGGAAAAGTATCTCTTAATCAAATGAAACTTCTAAGAGATAATTAGAATACCAGCTGAGGGTGTATTGATGAGAGCCTTGTCCACCTGATTGTCTTAAACCCTAATAAAGACTTAGTCTCACATACCATCAAGATCACTTTAGTAAAGCAATCTCAATAGCTCACTCTAAGTTGAGTTATTATCCATGGCCACAAAACATGAAGGCAATTCATCCTAGATCTTAATCTTCATCCATACCCATAATAGAATGTGAGTTCATTAACTATCCTTCAAACCCATAATAGCTATCTGTAAATGAATATCTTCATTCCTCCATTAATGAGTCTATTAAACCTTCCCAAAAGTCATGTCCATCATTTGGAAATGAACATTATCATTTACTCATTAATGATTGGTATTCAGACATAATGACTTAGCAATCCCATTAAAAATATAAAGTGAAAACAAAATTGTCTTAAAGGGATCTTTAGATAAGAATTGATTCCTTAAACCCTAATTCCTATTGATATTTTCTAACAAAATAATCCTATCTATACTCATGATTTTGGTAAATACGACTAAGAGAATGTCAAACCAATTAGTACATTGATCCATGCAAAACCATGTTGACTCACTAAGTTATGAATATTTGATTCATGGAGGAAATTCAAATTTGAAAAGGTTTTTACAAAAATAGCAAACAGAAAATAGAATTGGAAAAAGAAAAGGAGTTAGCCAGCTACCCAGCCCACAGCGCATTGCCTCTTCGCTCTAAGTGCCACTTGCCTACGTGCCTCTCTACGTCCCACTCACTCAGTAACAACCCACTCTAGCCCAGGCCAACGTACTGGTTCATCGTCATCTTCCCCATGCATCACAAGCAGCTCTCTAGAGCTCGTGCCGCTGCTGGATGCCAATCACCAGCGTCAGCGGGAACCAACCGCCAAGATGCTCGCCACCATCGCTGGGAGGGATAAGAATGCCATCGCGATGTCCTTTTGTCCTCATCCTCTCATTCTATCGCCCGCACTCTCTCTCCTCTCTATTCAGCAAAGGGACGAAACCCTAGCCAGCCAGAGCCGACCACCGTTGTTGGTAGAAGTCACCCCTGAGATCATGGCGTGCTCGAGGAGAAGATCCGCGTCACCCTCATCAACCTAGCTTCATCAATTAATCCAGGGGAGCTCAGAATCGGACGAATTTTCTTGTTCCCTTCCATTAGGGTTCGCTGGAAAACTTGACCGAGAACTCGACTCCAACCTCACCGGTCCTCGTCGACCACCACGATAGCACCAAGGTGAGCTTGCGCATCTTCCCATGTTCTCCAATCTCTTCCTCTCGCTCTGCAATACCACCGCACTGTGAACCACCATCGGCCACCGCAAAAGCTCGTTGCCTGTGCACTTCCAGTTACCATTTCTGAGCGACGCCACCACTATTAGATTCCCCATCGTGCCCTCTTTCCAACACTTATCTTCTACCTTTATGGAATGTTAAAAAGTGAACCACATATAATATAATTCCATACTCAAAACCTATAAGTTTCCACAACAAGTGTCATGACTGTTCAAATTTAATAATGAATTGCTCTTTGATAATTATAGAAAATAAGAATCCCTAAAATGTAACTTCAAGTTGAAATTATTTTACTTTGTAAAGTACCATTTTCCTCAAAAGTTATTATTTCAAGTAATATTAAAAGTAATCCTTAAGTATTTCTATGAAGGCTCAAATGAATTAATAACCTCTTTAAGAAATACCTATGTACCCTTTCTCACTTGAGTGCTTTACTATTGAATGCTACTTGTTGCTCTTACATATTGTTTCGGACACACTCACAAGCCTTAATAAGAAGCCCAATTGTGAAACTGGTATAAAAGTGCAACACACTCCAAAGAAATTATCATAAGCTACAAACCCTAGATCAGATACGATTAGTTCAGGGATTCACATCGATCAAATTGCACTACATTCATTATGCATAATTGCATCTTTCTTCTATAAACATTAGCCTTACCGGACCAATGATGCTAATTTCAGATTTTGGATCTTCTAGTGTCTCGAAGACCGTGATTGCATAATCTTGCAATCACAAAATGCAAGTTCACAACTTGCTCATGTCCTTTGGTTATTTTCTATCAAATACTTGTAACTCAAATGTTGTCATCACCTGCATTTCAAAAAAAGTCAGAAAACACTATTTTCATAATAATATGATTATGGATTATTTACCAAAGTGTAATAATCTATTGATACAGTTCCAGTGGTAAAGGAACATAATATCTAGGACTTAATCAACCAATGTCACTAGCAATTCTAGCACCATATATTACGCGTTAATAATTAGATTTGGAATGTGATGGAGAAGTCAGCTGGATCTTCTTCCTTTCGCATGGACAGATGACCTCATAGTGAAGCTGCACATTTCTCGTGGAGAATCCAGCACATGGGTGGGACCCCTTCGTTCCCCGTGATATTGGTGTCTAGTATCTGTGCATAGATGTCTTGGTGGAGGTTCACCATAGCTGATGGTGGATGCAAGGCAGAGCTACTTACAGAGTCTTCGAGAGGCTACCCGGACTATACTCGTGGTAAACCTGCTTGGGGGATCGTATCTTCATGCGGGGTCCCGGAGAAGGGAAGTTATTGGCTTGGATCATCTACTGGTCCCCACATCAAGGCATTGTGAATGGGAATAAGCTGCCCGGTTAAGAAACAAGGATTTGGTCTCTCATGGGTAATGTAACGCACCTCTGCAAAGTGTAAGAACTGTGACATGTTACTCCCTGTTCTGGGAAAGAGCTACAGACGCGGCAAGAAAGGAACTC
Source organism: Avena eriantha (assembly GCA_910589775.1). Taxonomy (NCBI): domain Eukaryota; kingdom Viridiplantae; phylum Streptophyta; class Magnoliopsida; order Poales; family Poaceae; genus Avena; species Avena eriantha. The sequence continues at coordinate 446,332,769 of OU342743.1, read as the reverse complement.
CATGAAAGTTCTGGTAAAGCTGTGAAGACTAACGGACATAGCTTTTCAGAATAAAAGCAACCTTTGAAGAAATGTTTACGAAAACCTGCATTGCCTACGACCTTTGGTTTGTGGCTGTAGAGATAGTGCATCAAACACTCCTTTTTAGTGAACTTGTTGAGTACACTCGTACTCAACCGTACCTTCTTAACCCTTGCTAGGTTCTAAGCCATTAAAGACAATGTCAACATCAACTCTTGCTCAAAGAGTCACGACCAGAAGCTCAAGTTCTTCAATCAATTCAATGAAGTCAACATATACATCAACTAAAGTAAAGACAAAGCTCCTGATTAGATAGGAGTAGATTCTCTAGCCATAAAACCTACTTATATAGAGCATTGCATTAGCAGCAATTGCAATCCAGATAGTCTAGATGCTAGTCTTAGTTACTAGATATTTCTGAGTTATTATTTCTGATTCTTCTTTGTAAGAAGTTTCTTTCTCTCTCTTTAACCTAGAGTGTTCTCTGGATCTTTTGTAAAGATTCGAGTTGTAATCTATAGTCATGTCTTGGTCCTGATGTGGTTCTGGTGTACCACTCTGAGGGATGTAATACTAGTGAACGGTGTTTCATTGGTGTTATGTCAATGACTATAGTGTACTACATCATGTAGTGGTATGCTGGGTCCCCGTAGGAACTCAGGCGTCAAGCGGCGATACATGGCAACATCCTGGAAGACAAAGTCATACAAATCAACATTGTTGCAAAGTAAATCAAAATCAGCACGAATGCCAAGTTGCTTTAGGATATAGGGACACACCCACTTAGTGGACTTGATTTCTCGGAGCTGAAACTCCTCGGTGAACTCAATACCAAGTGACTCAGGGGTCAACGTATGAATGGGTGGTGTGGTAGGTTGTGTGGCCATCACACGTGTACGGCTCCACGTGTCAATCTAAAACAAAGTAAGTAAAAATTGCTAATTAATTTTTTTTGTCAATAGAAACATAGCATAAACGATCTTCTACACTTGTTACAAAAGAAACTCCTATAAAAACATTACTAAGCATGATCAATATCAAGATTAGCTCAAGAACAAGACCTACGTCTAGATTGATAATGGTGAAAGATTGAGCAGAGTTTTGTTGCAAATAAGTTGGGGATCGAAGGAGAATCATACCTTAGATCGATTGGATGCGAGGAATCAAAAAAATATTGAGTAAATTTGAAGATCCAATGGAGGTGGTTTGAAGTTTGTAGGAAGAAGAAAGAGCAAAGTTTGTGTTTGGGGATTTTAGGGTTACCTCCTCCTAGGTGTTATGGCAGCCGCGCGTGGTACGGGCCGTCGGTACGGTCGGAGCCCACCCGTACCGAGTAACAAACCTTGGGGGTGACGAACCCCTTCTAGTGATGCACTCGGTACGGTCGCATGGTACGGTCACGCGCACCCGTACTACTGGTCGTTATGCGGGCAGAACATTTTCTTTAATTTTGATGTTTTGCTCGAGGATACTGTATGGGCGCGCGGTACGGGTGGCTCCGGCCATACTAGTGGTCATTACGACCCCTAGGTCCGGTGGCAAAAAATCAAAGTTTCTATTTTCCAATGCCTCGATGTGTTACGAGTGCATGGTACGGGTCTTTCAGGCCGTACCATTGGTCGTTATTCGGCCAGTAAGATGAAAAACTCGTAGAATTTGGTTAGTAGCTTCGTGCGTCTTTACACGTCTTAACAGAGGAAAAAAATAACAGCAAATAGACTTCATAAAAATCAGCAATACTTCTTAGGCCATGTGTTAGTAAAATAAAATATGGAGGATTGCCTTATTTCTTATCCTCTCTCCAAAGGTCTTCTTGAACACTCATTATTAAAACAAAAATGAAACAAAACAAAAATGAACAAAACTAACACGATCTTTTATTTCACATGGGTTGCCTCCCATGAAGCGCTTCTAGTTAAGGTCAATTAGCTTGACCCAGATGTAGTGATCATTTAGGTTTAATGAGTGTAACACCCACTCTAAAGTAATTGGCTGTCAATATAACTATACCATCATCATCATTAGGTTTGGCCTTCTTCCTAGGGAAGTGGACAATAAAAGGATTTCTATATGGTATTCCTATTCTCACATTCCCTTCATATAAATTGATTAGAGCTTTAATAGTTCTTAGGAATGGCCTACCTAGAATTATAGGTGCTATGGGACATTTACTCATGTCCACTATAACTAGATCAATAAGAGTGGGACTTCCTTTAAGTTCAACAACTATATTTTCTTTTATCCCAATAGCTTGTTTATAAGTTGAATCCACAAGATGGATTCTTAGTTCAGTAGTTGCAAAAGGCCCTTAATTTGTCAAATAGACTTTTTAAAATTGTTGAGATGCTTGCACCAAGATCACACAGTGTAGATATCTCATTAACCCCAATCTTAATTTTAATAGTGGGCTCAAATATATCATCTAGCTTGGCAGGAAGCTTATCAGCTAGTATTTTATAATCTATCTCTAAATATCGAACCTTAGATGCTATTTGTTGAATAAATTGTTAATACATAGCATCATTACCTTGTTCCATAACGAGATTCTTCACGGTGATCATCTTTAGTAGATCTTCCACGGTGTATTCAGGTGAAGGTGTGTTGCTATAATCCATCTCTTCAGGCTTCTCTCCATTGTTTCCATCCTCATCATCTTGAGGTCTTCTAGCGGATTTGGCGCGGGCTTCCCAGCAAACTTTTCTAGTATGAGAGCTTGGCTCTCAGCTACCTTGCCCAACTGAGCCTCCACGGTCTTTATCCTTTCTTTTAGAGCGTGCACATCATTTCTAATTACAACAGCTTGGTTAGATAACTTTCCTATACTACTTTCATGGTTCTTCATGATTTTAATAAGCATATTATTTTTCTTGGATTGAGCTAGCATAATGGTTCTAAAAGTTTGCTCAAACGAAAGATTGCCATGATTTGCTCCATTATGATTATCATAATTATTGTAAGGAGCTCCTGTAGGATTAGAATAATATTTTTGAACATTAGAAGAAATTTTTTGGTTTTTCCAAGCAGGATTATAAGGAGTGTGAGCTATAAAATTAAAATCATTAACATAGGTAGTGATATCATTAACTTGGGTATCTTCCTTACCATTTACTATGTTGAGTAACTCGTCTACCTTAGATGTTAGCTCTTGAATGTTTACCTCGGTGATTGAACTCACCCTTTTTGAGGTTCTTTCCACATGCCATTGGGCATGGTTGTTTTGCATATCATCAAGTAATTTCTTGCAACACTCACTTGCTTTCCCATGATTCTTCCTCATGCTGCAGTATCTAGCATAAACTTAGACATTGGGTAAAGGACATTATAAAATAAATGTAATATAAGCCATTCTTCCATCCCATGAATATGACAGATCATTACGGCTTCTTTCATCCTTTCCCATGCAACACAAGTGGCTCGCGATCTTCTTGTCTAAAACTTGTAATATTGCATCTTAGTTTCATAGTTTTAGCTCGAGGGAAATTTATTCATAAACATATTAGTACATTCCTCCCAAGATTTAATAGTGCCCTTAGGTAGAGCTAGCAATCAGTCCTTGGCCTTTCCTCTAAGAGAGAAAAGAAACAATCGTAATTTAACATCATTTGGATCTACATCCTTAATACGCATCATGTCACAAATTTCAGTAAAAGTATTTAAGTGCAAACCTGAATCCTCGGACTATGAGCCTCCAAATTAGTTTTGCTGAACCAAACTTAAAAGGTTAGGCTTAATTTCATATGATTCCGCATCAATATCAGGCTTAGTAAGAGGTGCGCAAATATAATCATTAGTGGGAGTAGCATACTCCCCAAGCCTCTTTTGAGCCATGGCTCTTTTCTTTTTGGTATTTTTTAAGTAAAGAAAACAAATAACAAGTAACTAATTTTTTGGGGTTTTCAAATAGATAAGTAGAAGTAAACTAATAACAAGAAATAAACTGCAAACAAATAATAAAACTAAAAACAAGTCTCTAGTGACCTCACCAGGATAGCGAAATTGCTTCCCCAGCAACGGCGCCAGAAAAAGGGCCGATACCTTTGACCCGGATTCACGGATGTAGTATAATATCTTTTTCCCTAGTAGACCTAGGTTTAATCGAACCTTGGAAAGCAATGCTAAAAGGAAATAAAAAGGGCATGTCTACACGACTTAGTTTTTTTGTTTTACCTTTGTTTACCGGACCAATCTAGTTTACTTTTATAGTGGGTTGATTCAATCGATGGAGAGAGGCCAGGGTTGAAGATCCACCTGTAGCTACACATCATATGGGATACAAGATAATAATAATCATAGTCATGTGTAATGTTTTAATAGGGATAATCTCTTGTGGGAAACACATCCTAATATACTAGAGCCCCCATGATGCAGCAGTCCTAGCAATGGTCTTTTGATCAAACCGAGTGCACCATGAAGCCACTGGTTACAAACAATTATTAAGTGTAAAACACAGATCAAAGCATTAAGTGGTGATGTTGTTGTGATCCCGAATGGGTCGCTAAGAAAAGACCATACTACCCTTTCTGTCACTAGGGTTCCTATGAGATCGCTGCTAGCCAAGTATCTCACTTGAAACCTTTATCAATCTCAGGGGTCTTGGGTACCTACAAGTCCAAAGATCGAGACAAGAGAAAAAGAAACAAAATATACAAATCTCTCTTTCAAACAATACACAATGCTCCCATAGATTAGATGCACATAATCGATGCGAGGTTTCTACCCAACCCGCAGCCCATGAGGACTACTCACTCATAACAATAAGATCATGGACAAAAAACATTGTGCAAAATACTTAGATTGAAATCAAATATTCTTACAATGGTTGCCGAATCACAAGGAGATCTCAAGCACAAAGTAATGGCTATGGATAATAGAGGGTATGGAAGATGGAAGGGATAAACAATGGTGTGGATCTCCTTTGGTGGTTTTCTGATGCAATCTAAGAATGGTGGCCTTCTGCGTAGTGGCTAAGGCCTCAAAATATATAGGAGTCTTCATGAAAGTTGTAGGGTTTAACGAGATAAAGGCGCCGCCACATGGTACGGGCGGATAGTATGGGGAGACCATGCCCGTACGAGTGGTTGTTACGGCTGCTGTCGCCTGGCTTTTGCTCTAGAATTACTTGGTCATGTGGACTTCCTCAAAACCTTCATTATGACTCAAAATTTCGCATTAAAAAGCATGATTTCCTGCACAAAACAAATCAAAATAATGGTTTACATATCTTTTAAATTATTAGTAATTATTGTCAAGGATAGAGAGTTTATTTTCAATTGCTTGACTAAAAATAATGTTTAAACGCTGTGGAAGATGGCTATTTTGGAGCCATCAGTCGATGTGGTCCATGGTCGAATGCCATGGACATCTTCTCTTCAGCTTCCTTTACGCTCCCTCTCCGCCATAGAGGGAGGGGTGCCCCCTCTAATCCAGTCATTGTCAGCCACTCCTGGTTGACAAGGGGGAGATACCTTCGTTGCCGAAGGGGTAGATGCCTTCCTTCCGCCACAAGTGTAGGTTAGTGGTCCCTCTTGGCCTCCAGCACTTGAGAACTTGTGCCCAAGTGCTCTTCACGTGGTATCCTTGCGTGGGGAGCCTCTTCGAGGGAGTCTTCTCTTTAAGTCGGGCTTAAGAAGGAGTCGCCTAGAGAGGCGGCAACAAAGAGGATCTTCGTCTAGGCTCCATGGGGGTCTCTTCTCGTCGAGCATCTGGCTTCGTAATAGTGTCTCGCCGTGGCCTGGTAAATGTTCCACAAGTGTGTGCCGGTAGCAGGTAGGCCATGGTACCTAGGTTTCCACTAGCCCGATAGCTGGTGAAAAAGTCAATAGCCTAGCGCTCATGCACTCCCTCACAGGAGTTGCGTAGGCATAACCACCAGGTGAGGTAGTCGCGGTTAGTTTCGTACTTTCCCTGGACACAGCGGGAACAACTCACGAGGCCGACCGGGACGCTTTTACGTGGTGGAGAAGTTTCGGACAAACGCTTCCTCGAAGTCCAGTTAGGCATTGATGCTGTCGGCTGGAAGGTTGTTCATCCACATTCGGGCCAAACCTTGGAGCATGAGAGGGACATAGCATAAAGCTATTCCCCCTGAAGTGGTGTAGTCCACCAGCCAATCCTCTAGCTTGGCGGTGCCATTGTACTTAGGGGTGTCTCTAGGGACCATGAAGCCATTGGGGAACAACTCATTTTGGATGCGTGGCCTTGAAACAGGTTGGACCGGCCGAACTTTCTTCCTCTGTGATACGCGATTGTATCTATAGATCGATACACCCACGGGCATCTGGAGCCTCCGGCCCGTGGGGACCGAGTCGTCAGGTTAGACAAGACCTAGGAGAGATTTACCCAGGGAAGCTCCTCCAATCGGTTCATGCTGCTTGCTGGTGAATACAGCCGGATCGTGATGACAACGGCCCTTGCTGGTTCACGTGATATCTCCACCATCCGGCTATTTTGCCGGGGACTGTGCGGCGAAGCTGCTTGCTGAGCCGGTTTGTATAACACCCCAGCATTTAGGAACCAACGAAGGGTAGAAATGGGAATTTGTGCATGTCATGCATTCATTTGTAAAAACTGAGGTAAATTTTTTGCCAAATAAAAACCTAAAGAGATGAGAGTTTCATTCACTATCTAGAGGTAGCAATAGCTCTCTAAAGTGATTGCTATAAATTTTTACATGATCTTTAGGCATTATTGTGTTTTGGGGGGAATATTTTGAATTCAAATTTGAAATTCAAATCATTTGAATAATATTTGAAAATTAGAAGTTAGAAACATAAAGTGATTTTTTCCAAAAGGGTGTATTAACATTATTTGATTATGAACAACCATATGAATTTAAGACAAGGAATTTCAAATAAGAAATGAATTCTTATTCTTTCCTTTATTCCATAACAAGATTACAAAGGGAGACATTTACAGTAAGAGAGATAATTACAAGGAAGATAATCCAATAAAGTGAATCTTTATTAAATCATAGAAATATTATTACAAGATTCTTTACAAAAAGAATAAAAAGAGATTACAATAAGAATTTATCCTATTTATCTAATCGTATACTATATCTTGAGCATCCAGACTTTGTTCCTACAAAAATAAGATAAACACACAAATAAAGAAACAAAAGATTAGTGGATTAGTTTACTCTCAGTGGTGAACAGTGAGGTGCATTGTTCATATTATATCATAGAGTAATTTGAAGGGGCAAGTTTCACCAAAGTGTACTATCTGTTCTTTTAATAAAATAGCATCAGCCAAATAGACAAGTGGTAAGCTTCACCAAGTTAAGTAACAGTAAAAGGATGGGGAAGTTAAACCTGAGTTACTTGATCTCATCCACAGCCAAAGGAAACAGTAAAGCAGCTCACACACCTAAATGCATGCATTGAGGTGTCAACTGCCAAGAGCCAAGGGGAATTTTAAATCACAGGAGTGTAGAGCAAAGAAAGCTTTGATATCCACTTCGTAGAGAGAGAGAGCACAACACAGTTTGTCACCAGCCAAGAACAGCATCAGATCTTGAAACCAAAACACTAGATCAAGCCATTTTCCACCACAGAAAACCCAGGAGATCACCAGCCAAGATGGTGACATAAGGAGGGGGAAATAATTGGTGGACGGCATGGTCACACAAGAGCAACATAACCAGGAGGAGCACGACAAGGCCAAGAGGAAACCAAAACAAAACTAGAGCTACCACAAGCAAGAACTAAAAAGCAACATCAGTACAAGGCAACCAAATTATATCCCAACACTTTGATCTAAATATTTTCCATTTTACATATTCTTTTGCTTGCAAGCACGTGATAGGTATGCATATTGGACAACAGATAATAAATAGCCAATTGATGCATGTGTTCTCGCATAGGCAGGGTCTTAGACCAGCATCACTGCCCTATTATCTAGTTTTCACTAGATAGATACACATAACAACAGCTAGTACAGGGCACATTCCTAGATGGGTAGCACCTCTGTACCTAGCAAGCTCAAGTCTGCTTGAGTACAAACTCAAGTAGATCCTTTTCAATATAGATAATCATCTTCCTAAATGATTTAGGAATCATAATGGACACTTTCTTTCAGAAAAGATAGTATAGATTAACACTTTCTATTTCTAGGCTACACTATTTAGAAACCACTAAGTGTAATCATTTTCCTACAAATACATAGGAATCATCTCTTCTAATCATCACTTTATTAATCATAGAGCAGAGACTAGCACTAGATTTACACAGTAACAAGATTAAATCCTGAGACTGAACACATTACTGTTCCACAAGTAAGTAGTTAACCCAGTATCAGTACAGAGAGCGGCAAACTTAACTCCATAGGAGTAAATCCACAGCCAGAATAACTTAACCATCCACAATTAACTAAGCATGTTTTTACAGAGAGTTTCATGACAGAACAGATAACAAAAGCATGAATAGCAGGGTGTTCTATAATAGAGAATAGAGTAACGAACATGCTCAATATAAATTGACACTACACTATTAGTAGACCAACATCATAGGATTAGCATATGCAAGATTAACCCTAGAGTATGCTAAATCACCACTGTAGGGGGTGTGAACCCTAGAAATTTAGGAATGAACCCTAATGGGAAAATCCAGTGCAAGTGACCACATGGCATGGATTAGAGGCAAGGTAGAGCACATAGAGGAAGATAGGGCACTTACTCGAGGTCCCCGTAAGTTTATTGAAGAGGAAGCGGAGAGGAGGCGGCACGGGGAGCACCCCGAGGGGGCGCTGCAACCTGCGCCTGCACACGATGGTGGCGGCCATGGAGGAACGGTGCCACAAGGTCCACAGTGTCGTTGAGGAAGCGCCAGAGCATGACCAACCTTAACCCTAGCGTCGTGTAGGGGTTAGCACAGCCAGGAGGGGCACCAACAACGAATCGGCTTGGACATCGTTGTGCAACAGTGTCAACTTGGTCGTCCTGTACCACAACGGCAGCCACGGTGGCCAGACTTGGTCGTAATCATGCGCAACAGCAGCAGCGGCATCGAACACCAGAGAGAATCGTGAGAGAGATAGGGTGAGGAAGAGAGAGTGCGCGTGGGGGTACTAGGCTGGTGGGCTGCCCAGTACAACCCAGGTGGTCTTTGACCAGGCCGAGTGGGTCGGGCTGGTTGGGTTGGGCCAGCTCAGTGGGCCGGCCCATGTCTCAAAGATGTATCTAAAAATAAATATTTACAAATATGCCCCTAAAACAAAATTAGCTCTAGAAAAATAAATAAAAAACCTAAAAATATAAATAATATATATTGAACTCACAAAAATATCCTCTACTCAATATAAATAATACATAGTAGATTTAAGTAACTAAATCTAGGTCTATTATAATTATTGTTTTTATTCCTTTTAGAATTTTATAAAAATAAATAAAACATTTAAAATTTAATAAAATTCATTTTTAATATTCTAAAAGGAAGTATTATAGAAAAATACTAGTTTTTATTTTTGAACAGTAAATTAAGTGTGTTAATAATAAAGTGTTATTTCCTTAAAGGAATTCTAGTTAAATATTTAAAAGAGTTAAAAAAATAAATAAATTCATTTTTAGACTCTTAGAGTAATATTAATTATTATAAAAATGCTAAATATAAAATAATATGAATTTAATGATTCTTGAGTAATGCTTTTCTTTTATTAAATTAAAAGAAACTTAAAACCTTTATAAGGTGGGTAAAACACGCAAAGAAGAAGAAGAAAACAGATCATAGCATGACAATACTATGCATTGCATATTGCTTCTTTAAATATTGTCCTTACCGGGAAATAATGGTTTTTTGTAGAAACCGGAGCTCAAGGTCAAGTGGAAGTATCCGACTTTACTACCTTGCAATCACAAGGCAAGTTCACCACTTGCTCATGTCCTTTGAAGAGTCTTTATGAAAGTATTAGAAAATTGTGTGCTATCACTTATGTTCTAAAAGAGACAGTAAATTAATATTTTCCAAACAAATGAATGCTATTATCATTCTAAGTGATGATAAATACTAAGAATGGCAATGGAATATAGGATTCAAATGGTGGAACAACTAGGGCTTGATAACCCATGACATCAGTGATTATAGCGCCGTATATTACGCATTAACCATGAGATTTGGAGTGGGATAGATAAGTCAGATGTATCTTCTTCCTCTCGCATGCATCCGGATAGCCAGGTCGTGGTTGTTATCCTCATAGCGTGCATTAATTGGTAATTTGTAGAGGATATGCAGCATATGGGTGGGAACCCTCAATGTCCCACGATAGTTCTGGCATCTGACGGTCTGTACTAACCATTGCCGTAATTCAAGATGTGGGCATGGCGTACACCAAGGGGACATGCAGGGTCGCGAAGGGACAGTGATTGGCTTGGATCATCTACTGGGCCCCACATCACGGAATTGTGGATGGGAAAGTACGCCTGATTGTGCAACAAGGATTTGGCCTGTTGTGGGTAAAGTAACTCGCCTCGGTAGAGTGTAAGAATTGTGACATGTTACTCCCTATTCTAGGAAGGAGCTACGAGTGCAGCAGGAAAGGAACTCCATGAAGTTCTGGTCAACCTGTGAAGACGGATAGGCATAGTTTTTATATTAAAATCAATCTTTGAAGAAACATTTACTAAAACTGCATAGTACCAAGGACTTATAGTCCGAGGTGGTAGTTAGAGCATCAAACTTCCCACCTTGCATATAGTGAGCATGCTAGGTAACGTTGTTACTCACTCTTTCCTTTGAACCCCTTGCTAGACTTTGAGGACCAAAAGGATGACCAGGTGTATGCTACGGAGGTCCAGGACGACGTCTACTATGAAGAGCTGGCCCTGTCTGGTGGAATTGAAGGGGAGGACTACAGAATACACTATGGAGCTGAAGTCAACGAGTTAGAGTAGTTGTCAGGCCAGAATGTAGTTACCTATGTTGAGCCGAGTAGCACGAATCCTATAGAATATGGTATTGAGCTCACGTCTTTATTATTGTTGCGTCTTTCATTCTTCCGCTAAACTTATGAAATAAGTTATTTGGTTTGTAAGTTTGAATCACTTGATGTCTCGAACTTCTGGTATTGTAATAATAATGAAGTGTGTATGTTTGTAAACTGGACCCGCAATGTTTTTGTTGTACCACTCTGAGGGATGTGATATTTACATAATGGTGTTCTATGGATGTCATGTCAACAACTATAGTATACTACACATGCAGTGGTATGCTGGGTCACCGCAGCTGGTATTAGAGGAATTTCTTTGACCTTAGGTTGGAAACCTAGTAAAGGGAACTACCTGTAGGAGTCCTAGGGCAACAGTAGAGAGTTCTCTAAATTATATGATGAATAGTCAATTGGGAATATTTCGTTATATTTTTTTGTGCGATAATTATTTATTATGATGCATCATTACAATTACTGGTTACTAATTATGAATGTTTTGTATACAGTTAAAAATGGCACCAACATTTCCAAAACAAACTTTGGCTAGGAAAGAAGAAACTCTTGATGATTATCAGGGGACTTTAACTGAGCAACTTCGAGAACTTCTGACGGTTTTTGGTTGCACAACTAGTATTCTAGTTAATACCATGACATACCGTGATGGGCGAATGTTGGCCAAATATCGTGTTAATATCCAACTACCAAAAAAATCTTGGTTTATATCACGATTTACCCTTGGGTGAAGGTCGAAGTCACCTAGCAGCATACCATGTTGCTATTCTGGAGGCGATATCAAATGTTCGGGAGCACAAAGCAGAAGAGTTAGCGGGAAGCACATATTCTGTGATTCCTCCTATAGACGAGGAGCCAGAACCGGATCATCTTACTTTAGTAAAGAAGCATCCAAAATTAGCTTCCAAGTTTATGGATCTGTATCCACTGATGGTTGGTTCTTTGCATAGGACACATCAGGTTATTATAGAGGATCAGATTGATATGCTAGAGGATTTGACTAATCCTGAACGAAGGGAGAAGTTAGCATCTAAATTGGAGAGCAAAGCAGTGGGTAGGGTTAGCCCAGTTTTTAAGGATATACCTATAGATCCAGCATCTTTTACACCATATCCTTATTCACCTACGCCAGAACCCATTAGATATCCTGATGAGGGCATTAGTCATCCAGTACCACGAAATTCGTGGGGAACCAAGGATTCGGAACTACCTATTGGAAACCCCGAAGGATGGAGATATGGATCGATGGATGGATCTACCGGAAATCGTATTCCTGTGGATGATTCTGTTGGTGATCTCGGGCAAACTAGTCGCATGGGAGTGAGATCTTATTCCACTGATGGAAGGGATGTCCACGTGGAGCATGTAGATTCCGATGAGGAAGATCCTGAAGAAAGGGTGTTTGAGTCACCAGAACATTACCCTACTCCAGATAACATGCACTATCCAATTATAGCTGAGGACTATCGTACCAAGCAAAGTACTTGGGGAGCAATGGAAGTGGAATGTTCTGTTGATTACTTAGGAGTCGGGATGCAGGAGGCGATTGAAGAAGATAGTGATGAGGATGATTCTGAAGATACCTCAGATGAGTTGGAAGGTTTGGACACACTTCAGCTGGATGATGTGTCAAGTCTGGATACTTCTGATACTGAGTACCATCCGTCAAAGAGACAAGTTGTTCCACAGACGGTGCGTCGTACTTCACGTTAGCATGGTTATACTCCAGGTATGTACGATGAACATCTCAGTTTTTGGGGAGCGTGACTTTGAGAAGGGTATCTCAATGAGGATACGGAAGTTAGAGTCTGAGCACTTGATGTAAATAAATAAGTGGGATAGTATCCACATGAGTTGTAATACCTAAATGGTATGGGCTTGTAATGACGTTGTATTAACTATGTTGCTTGTAATGTATAATGTGTGAAATGCATATTTGGTTTTTATTTGGATCTTGTTTCCATTGTGTGATTAGTTATGTGCATGAAGTTGAGCTCAGAACACGTATGCATGATGTAATTATGAGTGTTTTATTTATGTTCAGGACTAGGGGAGTATGGAAACGGGCGTAGAGGATGAGACCGAAAAGTAGCACATGGAGCGTGAAACTAAGGAAAAGGCGGATGAAGACGCCAGAGTGCAGGCACATTTACCACCACCACCAATGAGGCCGTTGATGGAACAGAACTTTGTGCAGTACATGCAGATGATGCAAGAGTCCTAGAACAAGTTTATGGAGGGATTAGTGGATCAAGTAGGACATTAGAGGGAACCTGAAGGTCGTGGTGTGAGTCTTTCTAACTTTCAAAATGCAAGACCTTTACCTTTTGCATAAGCCCCTGAGCCAATGGATGCAGAGGATTGGCTAGCAGATACAGAGAGAAAGTTGAAAATGGTAAGATGCAATGATGAGGAAAAGTTGAGGTATGCAACACATCTCTTAACTGGACCTGCAGCATCGTGGTGGGAGAATCAGTTAGCAATGCAACCTCCATGAAGAGAGTATACCTGGGAGGAGTTTAAGCAGAGATTCCGTGAGTATCATGTTCCAGAAAGTGTGATGGAATTGAAGCGCGGGGAGTTTGAAGAACTTCAGCAGGGATATACTAGTGTCATGAAATACATCCGGGAGTTCAGTCAATTATCTCGTTATACTGAGGATGAAGTGAGCACTGAGGAAAAGAGGAAGAAATGTTTCCTACGTGGTTTAAATCCATTTGTGAAGATGCAGCTGAGGATGGCCAATAAGGCAACTTTTCAACAGTTACTAGATGCAGCTATCACATTTGAGGATGATTACACGAATGTCCAAGAGGACCGAAGGAAAAGAGCAAAGAAGGAAACCAAGAGGATCCAAGCAAGTAAGCCTAAACCTAATTTGGAGTTCAAACCCAGGAATCGACCCTTCAATAACAACAAGAATACTAACAAGAATAGTAGTGGAGGTTAGTCAAACCCTAGGAGGAATATTATATGCAACAATTGTGGTATTCCAGGGCATTTCCAAAGGGAATGTAAGAAGCCAGTAATCATATGCTATGGTTGTGGTCAGAAGGGGCACATCAAGCCTGACTGCCCAAGTAAACCACCAGGTGGTTGGCCTACAACTGGCAATGGTCAAGCAAGAGGCGGAGGTGGACAGCCTAACAAAGGTGGAAGCTATGGCAAGAACGACAATGGCAAGAGAGGTAGACCTACTGGAAAGCTGAATTGCGCAACCTTGGAGGAGATAGGTACGCTCAATATTCTCACAAATCCTAGAAAAGTTCTATTTGATATGGGTGAAACAACTTCATTCATATCTGAACAATTTTGTGATAATTTCGGGATTAGAAGGGCACCGTTAGAAAAACCTATGACCGTAGTTACCGCTGGAGGGATCATGGTGGTTAGAAACATAAAATTATACCAAGTTATCTCAATCTATGGTCAAACCTACTATGTGGATCTTTATGTGATTCCATTAAGGGGAATAACCGTAGTGTTGGGAATGGATTGGATGGCTGAGTATGGAGCTCAGATCAATTGTGAGGATAAAACTATTTCAATCAAGTCTCCGAGTGGAGGAAGGATAGTCTATCAGGCGGATAAACATAGTCATATCATGGTAGATCTGCAATTGAACTCAATGAAGGAGGTCAAATTGGAAGATATTCCTGTTCTGAAGGAATTTCAAGATGTATTTCTAGCAGAGTTACCAGGAATGCCACCTGACCAAGAAATAGAGTTCACTATTGACCTGATACCTGGTACATCACCAATAGCCCAAGCATCGTACAAGATGGGACCAAAAGAATTAAAAGAGCTTAAGGAGCAAATTGATGAGTTAGCCAGAAACAGATTTATTTAGGAAAGTGTATCCCCATGGGGAACTCTAGTATTTCTTGTGGATAAAAGAGATGGAGGATGAAGAATGTGTGGTGATTATAGAAATATCAACAATGTTACCATCAAGAACAAATATCCATTGCCAAGAATCCAAGATCTGTTTGATCAAGTCAAAGGAGCTGGAGTGTTTTCCAAGATTGATCTAAGATCAGGATACCATCAGATAAAAATCAAACCTGAAGATGTTCCAAAAAAAGCATTTGTGTCAAGTGATGGCTCTGAGTATGGCGCCCAGAAAAGTGTTGGTGCGTGGTTGATATAGAGCTCGTTGGGAACCCCAAGAAGAAGGTATGATGAGCACAACAGCAAGTTTCCCTCAGTTATGAAACCAAGGTTTAATCGAACCAGTAGGAGCAAGGAAACACCCCAAAGGTGTTACTAGCTGAGCTTTGGCAGGGCGCACTACCGGTGCTAGTAGCAACGTGGAGACCTGCACAACACAACCACAAAACTTTGTCCCCAACTTGCGATGAGGTTGTCAATCTCACTGTGTTTTGTGGAAAACAAAGGGTTAAACGTATCGAATGGAAAGAAGTGAAAGTTTGCAGAAAGTAAACACAAAGCAGTAAACAGTTTATAGATTGTACGTAAAGAAAAAGGACCGGGATCCATAGTTCACTAGAGGTGGCTCTCCTTAAGATAGATAACATGCTGGGTGAACAAATTACAGCGGGGCAATTGACAAACATCGAGAAAGCAATACATGCATATACTAATCATCTTGACTCCTTTGGAACTTGATTGGGCATTACAACATTATACAAAGACCGCCATCCAACTGCATCTATGACTAATAATCCACCTTTAGGTTATCATCTGAACCCCCTCCGGTATTAAGTTGCAAGCAACAGATTATTTCTTTACGAACTGCGTGTACAATACGATAGTTCTATGAACAAAGGATTGTTGTTTTCTCCCTAGTAGCAACAACACATCTAGTACCTTAGAGATTTCTGTCATTTCCCCAGATTACCAGAGGCATGAACCCACTATCGAGCATAAATACTAACTCTTGGAGTTGCTAGCATCTACTTGGCTAAGATAGCTACTAACAACGAAAAGCATGCAAGATCACAAATAACAAAGACATGATAGAATCAATAATCAATCTGAAATAGCATCTCAATATCCATCGGATCCCCGCAAACACAACATGTAGAATTATAAATAGATGATCTTGATCATGAACGGAGCTCACAAGATCTAGACATGAAAGCACAAAGGAGGAGAAC
This sequence comes from Avena eriantha, assembly GCA_910589775.1. NCBI lineage: Eukaryota > Viridiplantae > Streptophyta > Magnoliopsida > Poales > Poaceae > Avena > Avena eriantha. The sequence goes on along the minus strand of OU342743.1, from coordinate 446,316,699 downwards.
CAGCCATCTAGCTACTACATGGATCCGTAGTCCAAGGATGAACTACTCACGCATCACACCGGAGGCTTGCATGGTGATGAAGAAGGTCTCCAGGGTGGATTCCCCTCTCCGGCAGGGTGCTTGGAAGAGCTTCAGATCCCTACCGATCTAGGGATGGAGATGACGGCGGCTATAGACTCTTTCGTGGATTTTTGATTGGGCCCTTAGGGTTTCCGTCCCAAGGGCATCTTATAGGCGGAAGGGGAGGCCGAGTGGGTGCCAGGGGCCACCACACCACCCCCTGGCGCGGGCCAAGCTTGGCCGCACGGCCAGGTAGTGTGGCCGGCCTCTGTCCCCTCTCCGTCTCGTATTTTGGCACTTGATGACTTCCGGAAAAATAGGCACTTTGGCTTTTGTCCTATCCAATTCCGAGAATATTCATTTTCTGACTTTCCTGGAACCAAAAACAGTAGAAAATAGGCAGCTGACACTGTGGCTCTTGTTAATAGGTTAGTCCAAGAAATCATATGAAAAGTACTCCAAAGTTGGAACAAAACACAAGAAAGTGGATAAAACCAAGCATGGAACATCAAAAATTATAGATACATTTGCAATGTATCATCAAGGTATGGACATCATGAGTACCTCGTCGTACCTTTTGGATTAACCAATGCACCATCAATATTCATGAATTTGATGAACAAAATTTTATGACATATCTGGATAAGTTTGTCATTGTGTTTATTGATGATATTTTGATATACTCAAAAGATAAAGAAGAGCATGATGATCATTTAAGGATAGCATTGCAAATCTTGAGAGAACATAAGTTGTATGCTACATTCAGCAAGTGTGAGTTTTGGTTGGACAAGGTAGAATTTCTTGTTCATGTGATCAGTAGGGATGGAATTGCAGTGAATCCGTCCAAAGTCCAATCAGTATTGGAATGGAATGCACCAACTAATGTGAAACAAATCCAAGGTTTCTTAGGCATGGTAGGCTATTATCGGAGATTCATTGAAGGTTTTTCCAAGATAGCTGGACGAATGACCAAATTGCTAAGAAAGAAGGCACCATTCATATGGGATGAGAAGTGCGAAGCCAGTTTTCAGGAGTTGAAAACCAGATTAATAACCGCACCGATCATAGCAGTTCCTGAAACAGGAAAAGATTACACAGTATATTGCGACGCATCCAAAGAGGGACTAGGATGTGTTCTAATGCAAGATCACAAGGTAATTTCTTATAGGTCTAGACAACTCAAACCTCATGAAGTCAATTACCCAACACATGATTTGGAGCTAGCAGTAGTGGTCTTTTCTTTAAAGGGATGGAGACATTTTCTCTGTGGAGCAAGGTGTGAACTATACACGGATCATAAGAGTCTTAAATATTTCTTTACTCAGAAGGAGCTGAATATGAGGCAGAAAAGATGGCTGGAGTTGATCAAGGATTATGATCTTACAGTTAACTATACTCCAGGAAAGGCCAATGTAGTAGCAGATGCTTTTAGTCGGAAGAGTACGGATACTCAACCCATCAATAGAGAATTACCAATTGAGTTCCAAATGGATTTGAAAAGGTTAGAAACACAATTCCTAAGGACAAAAGTTCGTGTAGGTTTTGCTACCATGAGGGTTGTAGAAGAGCAAAGCAATGATCTTTGTCATGAGATCTATCGACATCAACTTGATGATCCATTTATTGCTGAAGAAGTCAGAAGAATTTCTGAAGGACAAAAATCTTTTTTTCACCTAGGACATTATGGATCTTTATGGTTCCAAGACCGTCTTTGTGTACCAGATGTACCGGAGATCAGAGAGGTGATACTCCGGGAAGCACATGAAACACCATATTCAATTCATCCAGGAAGTACGAAGATGTACATGGATCTTAAGGAATTATTCTGGTGGAATAACATGAAGAGGGATATTGCAAAGTATGTATCTGAATGCCATACTTGTCAAAGGGTAAAAGCAGAACATCAAAGTCCGGGGGTCCATTACAACCTTTAGAAATTCCAGAATGGAAATGGGAAGAAATCGGTATGGATTTTATCACAGGATTACCCATGACACTGAAGCGGAAACATATGATATGGGTTATTGTGGATAGATTCACAAAAGGTGCACATTTTATCCTGGTAAATCAAAAAGATAATGTCGAGAAGTTAGTGGAAATCTATGTCAAATAGATAGTAGGTAAGCACGGAGTACCCAAGAAGATTGTATCAGATAGAGGATATGTATTTACTTCAACATTTTGGAAACAATTACGTGAAGCACTTGGCTCAAAGTTGTATTTCAGCACAACCTATCATCCCGAAATTGGAGACCAAACAAAAAGAACCAATCAAATCTTAGAGGACATGCTTAGAGCATGTGCATTAGATTTTGGGGGTTCGTGGGAAGATCATCTATCGTTGGCAGAATTGTCTTACAACAATAGCTATCAAAGTAGTCTGAAAGCAGCACCATATCAAGTACTTTATGGGAGATGATGTAGATCACCGATATGTTAGTATGAACCTGGTAGTAGCAAGGAATTTGCACCAAACTATATCAAGGAGAAGCAAGATGTCATTGATATTATTAGAGATCGATTTAAGATGCTGAAAGTCGACAGAAGAGTTATGCTGATCAAAGTCGCAGATCATGGCATCTAGAAGTGGGGGTTATGGTATATCTCAAAGTAAGTCCAATGAAGGGAATTAAGAGATTTGAAGTCAAAAGAAAACTAAGACCAAGATATATCGGACCATTTAAGATACTAAGTTAGAGTAGAACAATAGCTTATGCTCTTGAGTTACCAAAAAGATTGACTCAAGTTCATAATGTTTTCCATGTGTCACAGTTACAAAAATGTCTTAAAGATCCTAATGATACAATTACACATCAAGAAATTGAGTTGCAAGCAGATTTGAGCTATGGTGAGAAACCCTGTAAAATTCTGGAAGAAAACTGGAAAAGGTTGAGAAACAAGGCAATCAAATACTTCAAAGTGCAATGAGAACATCACCTAGAGAGAGAAGCTACATGGGAGAAAGAGGATGACTTGAAAGAAGCATATCCAGAATTATTCAAGTACAAATCAGCAAACTTCGCGATGAAGTTTAATTTAAGGGGGGAAGTCTATAACACCCCAGCATTTAGGAACCAACGAAGGATAGAAATAGGAATGTGTGCATGTGCATGCATTCATCTGTAAAAATTGGGGTAAATTTTTTGCCAAACAAAAACCTAAAGAGATCAGAGTTTCATTCACTATCTAGAGGTAGGAATATCTCTCTGAAGTGATTTCTATAAATTTTGACATGATCTTTAGGCATTATTGTGTTTTGGGGGGGAATATTTTGAATTCAAATTTTAAATTCAAATCATTTGAATAATATTAGAAAATTAGAAGTTAGAAACATAAAGTGTTTTTTTCTAAATGGGTGTATTAACATTGTTTGGTTATGAACAACCATATGAATTTAAGACAAGGAATTTCAAATAAGAAATGAATTCTTATTCTTTCCTTTATTCCATAACAAGATTACAAAGGGGGATATTTAGACTAAGACAGATAGTTACAGGGAAGATAATCCAATAAAGTGAATCTTTATTAAATCATAGAAATATTGTTATAAGATTCTTTACAAAAAGAATAAAAAGAGATCACAATAAGAATTTATCCTATTTATCTAATCCTATACTATATCTTGAGCATCCAGACTTTGTTCCTGCAAAAATAAGATAAACACACAAATAAAGAAACAAAAGATTAGTGGATTAGTTTACTCTCAGTGGTGAACAGTGAGGTGCACTGTTCATATTACATCATAGAGTAATTTGAAGGGGAAAGTTTCACAAAAGTGTAGTATCCGTTCTTTTAATCAAATAGCATCAGCCAAAAAGACAAGTGGTTAGTTTCACCAGGTTAAGTAACAGTAAAAGGATGGGGAAGTTAAACCAGAGTTACTTGATCTCATCCACAACCAAAGCAAACACTAAAGTAGCTCACACACCTACATGCATGCATTGAGGTGTCAACAGCCGAGAGCCAAGGGGAAGTTTAAATCACGACAGTGTAGAGCAAAGCAAGCTTTGCTATCCACTTCGCAGAGAGAGAGCACAACAAAGTTTGTCACCTGCCAAGAACAACATCAGATCTTGAAACCAAAACACTAGATCAAGCCATTTTCCACCACAGAAAACCCAGGAGATCGCCAGCCAAGATGGTGACCTGAGGAGGGGAAGTAATTGGTGGTCAGCAAGGTCACACAGGAGCAACAACACCAGGAGGACCACGATAAGTCCAAGAGGAATTTAAAACAAAACCAGAGCTACCACAAGCCAAAAGTAGAAAGCAACATCAGAACAAGGCAACCAAAGTATAGCCCAAAACTTTGATCTAAATATTTTCCATTCTACATATTATTTTGCCTGCAAGCACATGATAGGTATGCATATTGGACAGCAGATAATAAATATCCAATTGATGCATGTGTTCTTGCATAGGCAGGGCCTCAGACGAGCATCACTGACCTATTATCTAGTTTTCACTAGATAGATACACATCACAGCTGCTGGTACAGGGCACATTCCTAGATGGGTACCACCTCTATACCTAGCAAGCTCAAGTCTGCTTGAGTACAAACTCAAGTAGATCCTTTTCAACACAGATAATCATCGTGCTAATGATTTAGGAATCATAATGGACACTTTCTTTTAGAAAAGATAGTATAGATCAACACTGTCTATTTCTAGGCTACACTATTTAGAAACAACTGAGTGTAATCATTTTCCTACAAATACATAGGAATCATTTCTTTATAATCATCTCTTTATAATCACAAAGCAGATACTAGCACTAGATTTACACAATCACAAGATTAAATCCTAAGACTGAACATATTAGTGTTCCACAAGTAAGTAATTAACCCATCATTAGTACAGAGAGCAGCAAACGTAACTCCATAGGAGTAAATCCACAACCACAATCACTTAGCCAGCCACAATTAACTAAGCATGTTTTTATAGAGAGTTTCAGGATAGAACATATAACAAAAGCATGAATAGCAGGGTGTTCTCTAATAGGGAACAGAGTAACGAACATGCTCAATAGAAATTGACACTACAGTATCAGTAGACCAACATCATAGGTGTAAGATCTCACCATAATAAGGTAAGATCCCTGTTATTGTAGTGCTAGTCCCTGGATCAAAATGCTAGCAGCCACAGTTTAAGATGAAGTACACAGAAACAAAGGTCATTATTACATCGCATATCCAGGAATATAATGGTTCTTACAACTCACTTAGCCCAAGGCTAAGACACTTAAAGTTCACATTACATAGCATAATAATAATAGAGTCTTTAGTCTTCATGCACCACAGGCAAGCATGTCGAGTGTAGACCCGCAACCCTACTCATCATCAGAGTATCCTGCAACATAATAAGTTACAGCCGCAAGGGTCAATACATTTGGAATTGTATTGGCAAGTGATACCATAGATACTTAGTATAATCCAACAACTACATGAATATATGGTTAAGTGGGGTTGTGGCTAGCTTTGCTAAAAAGCTAGTTTTACTTATAGTTTTTGAAGAATAAGTTTTCTCATTCAAACACTAAGGTACCAATGATAGACATCATTGAACCTCTACCCATGTTCACCCACAAGTTTTAACTTAGAGAAAATTGGATGAGGAGATTATTGAACTGCTTCACTGTCTTGAGGCTCAGATGTTGTCCATAACCGGGGACACGGCTAAGTACTTAGTTTTACCCTCTCGAGAGGTGGTGCACTTTCCCCACAAGACTCGACATGCATCGAGACAAGAACTTTCAGAAGCAATCCCTCAGACCACCACGGACGCGTTCCATCCTACCACATCTACCACCTTCTGTCCGTCTGGCTGAGTTCTTGCAACTTAGTTGGTCAAGGCAGAGCCCATATGCCATGTGGCTGCACTGGAAGCTTCATGACAAGAATGTCTCCAATCTCTTTGTTCCTGGGTGGCCATCCACAAGTGTGATACACCAGCTGACCATAGACATGGCCCCTGAGTAACCAGTCAACATAATCCAAGGAAGTCCCATTCCACCCAAGTGTTTCATTAATATTAGTTGTTTTCTTAGTAAAACAAAATAATATCTTTCCATACTATAATATATGTGTATTCCACCCATGAATTCTAATATCATGGCTAAGCACTCTAGCATACGAAGTCTTTCAACTAGGAGATACTACCAAGATATAGTCTATAGGGTAACATAGCATAGTAACATGTAAATAATCCTATCATGCTAAGATCTACCAAAATAACACTAGTGCAATAGTGAAAATAATAGGACATGAGATGAAATATCACTTGCCTTGGTAGCTAGGGGAATAGGTACAATCCTCACAGCAACAAACTTCACAATCCACCCAATCTACACAAGATCAATACAACAACAATAATTCAATCAATAAAACATTACAAAAATATGAATGCATGCAAAATGCAATGATATGATCACAACTCTATAATTTACAGAGTCTACAGTACAGAGGGCAAAATACCTCATCTAAATGCATAAGAAATACCCCAAAACAATTTATAGGACAATTTTTATGAGCAAATTACTCCTAAAATGGTTCTGCCTATAAATCCAATTTTCAGAGGCAAAAGTGTGAAACAAGGCTTCTATAATAAAGGTCTTATTTTTCTGAATCCATAGACACCAAATTTGCATTTTTCTGAATTGTGGAACAAAAGTTATGGATTTTCTAAGTTTAATACAAATTCTGTCTAATTTCTATTTAAACAGATAATCCTGGGCGACGTGGCACAATCTAATTGGCCCGTACGGTTCGGTCGGATTGACCGCTGTGGGCCGTTGGATCCTAAGTGATGACAGACGGATCAGATTAGCCTGTACCGTTTCGTCCACGATCTAATCCTAGCCGCAGACACAAGATCTAACGGTCCCTAACGACCTGGCCGGAGATGGGCGGCGCTGACCGGCTGCGCGCGGCGGCGGAGCGTCAGCCGATGAGGTTCCGGCGATTCTACAAGGGCTGGGTGACCGTGGACACTTATCAGAGGTCGAGGAGGTCGTGGCGGTCTCGACGGAGGTCACTGCAGCGCGGGGGGTGCTCTGGCCTGGCCTTGATCCCTCGCCGGAGTTGAGTAGACGGCGAAGGTCGCGGCTCGGTGTCGGAGACGGTTACCTAGGGCTCAGACCAGACAGCAAAGGGGTCAGCGAGATGCGCAAGGATCTGTACGACCTAGCAAAGACCAAAAGGAGGCGGCAGGAACCCTACCTTCACCGAAAAAGACGATGGATGGCGGCGGCAGAGGGGTTCACCGGAGTTCTACCATGTCGTCGACCTTGTGCAAAAGAAAGCACACGGCCGGGATTAAAACACGCGCTAGGTCACGGCAAGCATTACATAGCAGAGAGGAGGGCACGGCGTGGCCTGGACTCACCGGAATTCTCGCTGGAGTGGCTTCAGGCGGCGGCGATTTGAGGTGGCAATTGGGGAGCCTGGGGGCTCTCCAGGGGCAGTGTCTGGGGGAATAGGTCGGGGAGGAGGAGGGGATTAATAAGGGGCCGAAGCGATGGCGATTTACTCAAAAAAACGCCCGCAATCAATCAGACATGGAAACGGCAGAGGAGGAGAGAGGGCGTCGGCCGTTCGCGTGGAAGACGCTGAGGTGGCGTGGACGTGGCGTGGGGCCCGGAGGTAAGCGGGTGGGGGTTAGCTGAGGGAGGGGTGCGAAAAGACAAAGAAGGGAGAGGGAGTCCGGGTGGGCAACTGGGCGGGATTGGGCCAAAAGGCCAAAAGCTGCTGCTGCTGTTTAAAATCTTTTCCCTCCTTTTCTTTTTCTTTTTGAATTCTTTTCTAGGTTTTGTTTGAAGTTAGCAAAAGTGCTCCAAAAAGCCTCTAAATTTCACCAAATTTTTGGAGGAGTAATCTAATGCAAAGTAGTACATGCCATGATGATATGAATGCAATGATGATGATTTTCAGATGAAAATTTTTGGATGTTACAAATCTAACCCCCTTAAGATGAATCTCGCCCTCGAGATTCGGGTTGGCTAGCAAATAGGTGAGGGTGATCTCTCTGAAGTTCATCCTCTCGCTCCCAGGTTGCTTTTGATTCAGTGTGATGGTGCCATTGCACTTTGCAGAATTTGATTGTCTTGGTACGGGTAATTCTTTCTGTTGTCTCCAGAATCTTAATAGGTTTCTCTTCATAAGTGAGATCATTCTCTAGCTGAACTTCCTCTAACGGTATAGTGTCTTTCAACGAAGTTTCTTCCATCTCTGGGTGACACTTTTTCAGTTGACTGACATGGAATACATTATGAACTGCTGACAGAGATTCTGGTAATTCTATCTCATATGCCACTTCTCCTTTGCGGCTCAAAATCTTGAAAGGTCCTACATAGCGGGGTGCTAATTTTCCTTTGATTCCAAATCTCTTCACACCACGAAGTGGTGATACCCTGAGATAAGCTCTATCACCAACCTCATAGGTAACCTCTCTACGTTTTGGAGCGGCATAGCTCGTTTGCCGAGATTGGGCTACCTTTAGCCTATCCTTTACCATCTTGACTTTCTCTTCAGCCTCCTTGATTAGGTCTGGCCCAAAAAAAATTCTTTCTCCCACTCCATTCCATAGCAACGGTGTAGTACACTTCCTTCCATAAAGGAATTCAAATGGAGCCATTTATATGCTTGATTGATAGCTATTATTGTAAGAAAACTCTGCGTATGGTAGACTTTCATCCCAACTGGATCCATAATCTAACGCACATGCTCTCAGCATTATCTTCTAATATTTGATTGGTCCTTTCTGTCTGCCCATGAAATGCAGTGCTGAATTCCAACCGAGTTCCCAGTGACTCGTGAAGTTGTCGCCAAAAGTGCGAAGTGAATTGAGTCCCTCTGTCAGACACGATACTTTTAGGTACCCCATGCAAACATACAATTCTATTCATGTATATCTTGGCTAACTTTGCACTTGTGTAAGTGGTCTTTACTGGTATGAAATGGGCCACTTTTGTCAAGCGGTCAACGATAACCCATATAGAATCGTATCCAGATTTAGTCCTGGGCAGTCCGGTAATAAAGTCCATACCAATTTTATCCCATTTCTAATCAGGTATTGGCAGTGGTTGTAATAATCCTGCCGGCTTCTGATGTTCTGCCTTTACACGACTGCACATGTCGCACAAGGCAATGTGCTCTGCTATGTCCTTCTTTAAATTATTCCACCAAAACCTCTCCTTAACATCCATATACATCTTGGTGTTGCTAGGATGAATTGAATATGGCGAGTTGTGCGCTTCTTGTAAGATCAACTTCCTAAGTTCAAGATCCTGCGGAACACAGATACATTTTTCGTACCATAAGATTCCTTGTTCATCTACATGAAATCCTTTTGCCTTGCCATCACTAACCTTACTTTTGATTTCTTCTATTTCTTTGTCCAACTTTTGGGCTTCTTGGATTCTGTCCATTAGTGTGGGTTGCACTTCCAAGGATGCAAGGTACCCTTCAGGCACTATCTCAAGTCTCAGCTCTCTAAACTGGGCACACAACTCCTCCGGCAATTCTCCTTTATTGAGGCCATTTACATAAACCTTGCGGCTTAATGCATCGGCTACGATGTTTGCCTTTCCAGGGTGATATTGCAAACTTAAGTCGTAATCTTTGATAAGTTCTAGCCATCTTCTTTGTCTCATGTTGAGTTCTTTCTGTGTAAAAATGTATTTCAGACTCTTGTGATCAGTGAACATTTCACAACGTTTTCCCATGAGGTAATGCCTCCATGTTTTTAAGGCATGTACAAGAGATGCCAACTCTAGATCATGAGTAGGATAGTTCACTTCATGATTTTTGAGTTGCCTTGATGCATAAGCTACAACTCTACCTTCCTACATCAGTACACCTCCTAATCCTTGGTGAGATGCATCACAATATACTTGAAAGTATTTTCAAGGTCTGGCGGACATAACACTGGGGCTGACACTAGTCTCTTTTTCAATTCCTGAAAGCTGGTTTCACAAGCTTCTGTCCAATTAAACTTCTTCTCCTTCTTTAGCAGATCAGTCATGGGCTTTGATATCTTAGAGAAATTTTCAATGAACCTCTGGTAGTACCCTGCTAGGCCAAGGAAACTACGGAATTCCTTAATCAATTTCGGAGGTTCCCATTTTGTCACAGCTGCCACTTTTGCTGGATCAACAGCTATACCATTTCCAGATACTATGTGCCCAAGAAAATCCACTTCATTTAGCCAGAATTCACATTTGCTGAACTTGGCATAAAGTTTATGTTCCCTGAGTTTCTCTAGAATCAGGCGTAGATGTTCTTCATGTTCTTTGTTGCTCTTGGAATATACCAATATATCATCGATGAATACCACTACGAACTTGTCAAGGAATTCCATGAATACCTTATTCATCATGTTCATGAAATAGGCTAGTGCATTAGTCAATCCAAACGGCATCACTTTATATTCATACAACCCATATCTAGTGGTGAATGCAGTCTTGGGTATGTCATGTTCTCTAATATTTAGTTGGAAGTATCCTGGTCGAAAATCAATTTTTGAGAACACACAAGCTCCCTCTAGTTGATCGAAGAGATCATTTATTCTAGGCAGGGGATATTTATTCTTTATGGTCACTTCATTAAGTGAACGATAATCTATGCATAGCCTTTGACTTCGGTCCTTCTTCTCAACAAACAAGACTGGTGCTCCCCAAGACGACAAACTTGGTTGGATAAATCCCTTTTTCAACTGTTCTCCTAGCTGTTTCTTGAGTTCTTTTAACTCGGCCACCGACATTTTATAAGGTCTCTTTGTTATAGGCCCCGTTCCTGGCAGTAGGTCTATCAGAAACTCCACATCCCTATCTGGTGGCATGCCAGGTAATTCTTTGGGGAACACATCTAGGTATTCCTTCACTATTGGCACACTGTCTAGGCTAACCCCCTTAAGATGATTAACCTTGCTCCCCTTGGGTCCAAAGTTAGACTTGAACCTGATCCTTTTCTTTTCTGGGGTGGTGAGCATAACAGTTCGCTTGGCACAATCAATCACCCCTTCATAACGGGTCAACCAGTCCATCCCTAATATTACATCTAATCCTTGGGATTCTAGGATTATTAAACTAACCGGAAACTTGTTCTTTCCAATTTCTAGGATTATCTGTCGGCACCCAGAATTTACTATCATTTCTCCACCCGGGGAGCTTACTTTAATGGGACATCCAATGGTTTCTGTGGAGAGTTTGTTTTTGATTACAAATGCTCTTGAAATGAATGAATGCGATGCACCAGTATCGAAAAGGATAAGTGCAGGAAAGGAATTGATCTTGAACTTACCGATCATGGCATCAGATCCTTCTTGAATTTCCTCCACATTGATGTGATTCACATGACCCTTTTGAAATGGGTTTGGCTTAGCCCCATCAGTCTTCTTCTCTGGGCATTCATTAGCATAGTGCCCTGTCTTCTTGCACTTGAAACATTCCACCTAACTGATGTCTTTCTTTGCTAGCTGACTGTGACGATTCTGACCATTTTGGTTTCCATGGCCATGACCATTGTGGTTGTTCCTGAACCCACTTTTGTTATGTCCACGATGATTGTTTCCATCATGGTTGTGGTTATTGTTACGATGGTTATTATGATTCCCATTCTTGTAGAATCCTAAACTCCCACTTCCTTCACCATGAGAGCGTATGTGAGGAGATCCTGATCCAAACTTATCAAAATGGTGCTTCCTCTTTCTACCCTCCACCCGTTTCATCTTGTTTTCCAGGATGGTAGCTTTATCACACAAGGATTGATAAGTTGGAACATATGCAACAGATAGTTTCATAGAAATTTCATCATTCATCCCATCTAGGAACTTCTCCTTTCTCTTTGCATCAGTGTCAACATCGTCGGGTGCATAACGTGACAAATTATTGAACTCTTTGATGTATTCAGAAATACTGCGGTGGCATTCCTTGAGGTTATGAAACTCCTTTTTCTTCAACCCCATTATTCTAGAAGAGATGTGAGTGGTGCGAAACCCATCTTCAAACATTGCCCAAGTCACTTCCTCAATAGGGTGAGTAACTTGGAAATTGTCCCACCAAGTAGCTGCATGACCTTCCAATAAGTGTGCTGCAAATCTGACCTTTTCTACATCCGTGCATCCAACCGTGACTAGGTCCTTATTCACAGAACGTAGCCAATCATTTGCTACCATGGGGTCAGTGGTACCCGAGAACTTAGCAGGTCTCAGCCTTAGAAATCTGGTCAGCATATCCAGAGGTGGTGGATTGTTCTGGTTGTTGTTATTGTTATTATTGTTGTTCTGATTCTGGTTTGCCATGAATTGAGTCATCATTTGCATCAATTGTGTCTGTGCAGCCATCATCTGCTGCATTCCATTGCCATTGTCATTGTTATCCTTTTTGTTGCATCGGGGAGGCATCTGTGGGTTTAATAAGGGTAAGTAATGATAGATAACCCAAATAAAAACAACAATCAGACAAACAAGCACATGCAAGTTCAACATCACAACAATGACAGAGTTTGCGAAAATAAGCATACTAGCATAGTCACCCACAAGTTGGTATGACCTATGCAACTCAATAATAATAAAACGATAGGTAGATGGAATAGTATCACTACTCCTCCATGTCAACTTCCTCCTCCACTAGTGCAAGTCCTGATGCTACGAATCCTGCCTTGTATTCCTCTAGGCTTGTAGTCAAAGCATCGATCTTTTTCTGTAATTCTCTCTTCTGTGTGTGTAGCCTCTCTATCACCTCGTGATCTGCTTCCAGCTCAATGTCCTCAAGCTGTAACTTGGTCTCCAAGTCTCTAATCTTCTTGTTCTTCTCCTGAACTCTCTTCTCTTGGCTCTTGAATTTCTTATCTTGGTCTTCAAACTTCTTCTCCATTTCCTTGATTCGATTTTCCTGTTCTAGGAAGGCCTTGTCCTTCTCCTTAAGTTGGACTCGTAGTTCATCGTTACTAAGCATCACATTAGTCCTATCAGTATCAAGGTGTCTGATAAGGCTCTCTAAGTCCTGGAGGTAGTGACGCACGGGCTTGAGAGACTCCTTAGTGGCCTCGTCCAACACAATAGGCTCTCCATCCTCGTCGCGCCTCCCAAAGAAATAGAAGTAGTGGCTCCTGATCTCAGAAGAGTGACGTCCACATAGGCGTCCCAACAGCTCCTGCATAGCGACGTCGAGGCCCCTTTCCATGTCATCAGGGAGTATCTTGAAGGCAATCTCCCCAGTTTGGGGCTCTATCTCACGTCCTGGCTGGGTAACTCTGAATCCCCATAAGTCCTTCCTCTGAAACTTCCTCAGCTGAAGTCCCTGAATGGTAGGGATTGGAAGAGCGAGCACTTGGACTAGCTCCAACATACGAGTCCCAAAGCGAGTCCCCTTGAAATCCTCGGCCGTGATGTAGACAAAATTCGGCATCTTTTGCATAGCATGGAGAAAATTAGTAACACACAATAGAGAAAGTAAACACAAGTCACAAAATAAAAATCAACCAACAGAACATTCCAAGTGGCAATACATTATTCAACTCAAGCACTCAAGGTTCTAGACATAACTTATTTTTGCCATACCACATAGGTTGGTATGATCAAAATATTAACGTGATAAAACGCCAAGGTAGTGGTCCAACTAATATCTCACTCCTTCTTAACCAAGGTGGCAATCTGGGCATCCTTGGCAGCAATCTGCTTGTCTTGGTCACATAGCTCCAAAGCTAGGCCTATGATATCCTTACTTAGGCGTTTCACAGTGGCCTTTGAGTCTTGGACAAGACGCTTCTCCTCCTTGACATCCTCCTGAGTATTGAGAATTCTATACAGAGAGTTTTAGGATAGAACATATAACAAAAGCATGAATAGCAGGGTGTTCTCTAATAGAGAACAGAGTAACAAACATGCTCAATAGAAATTGACACTACACTATCAGTAGACCAACATCATAGGTGTAAGATCTCACCATAATAAGGTAAGATCCCTATGATTGCAGTGCTAGTCCCTGGATCGAAATGCTAGCACCCACAGTTTAAGATGAAGTACACAGAAACAAAGGTCATTATTACATCGCATATCTAGGAATATAATGGTTCTTACAACTCACTTAGCCCAAGGCTAAGACACTTAAAGTTCACATTACATAGCATAATAATAATAGAGTCTTTAGTCTTCATGCGCCACAGGCAAACATGTCGAGTGTAGACCCGCAACCCTACTCATCATCAGAGTATCCTGCAACATAATAAGTTACAGCCGCAAGGGTCAATACATTTGGAATTGTATTGGCAAGTGATACCATAGATACTTAGTATAATCCAACAACTACATGAATATATGGTTAAGTGGGGTTGTGGTTGGCTTTGCTAAAAAGCTAGTTTTACTTATAGTTTTTGAAGAGTAAGTTTTCTCATTCAAACACTAAGGTACCAATGATAGACATCATTGAACCTCTACCCATGTTCACCCACAAGTTTTAACTTAGAGAAATTCGGATGAGGAGATTATGGAACTGCTTCACTGTCTTGAGGCTCAGAAGTTGTCCATAATCGGGGACACGGCTAAGTACTTAGTTTTACCCTCTCGAGAGGTGGTGCACTTTCCCCACAAGACTCGACATGCATCGAGACAAGACCTTTCAGAAGCAATCCCTCAGACCACCACGGACGCGTTCCATCCTACCACATCTACCACCTTTTGTCCGTCTGGCTGAGTTCTTGCAACTTAGTTAGTCAAGCCAGAGCCCATATGCCATGTGGCTGCACTGGAAGCTTCATGACAAGAATGTCTCCAATCTCTTTGTTCCTGGGTGGCCATCCACAAGTGTGATACACCAGCTGACCATAGACATGGCTCCTGAGTAACCACTCAACATAATCCAAGCAAGTCCCATTCCACCCACGTGTTTCATTAATATTAGTTGTTTTCTTAGTCAAACAGAATAATATCTTTCCATACTATAATATATGTGTATTCCACCCACGAATTCTAATAGCATGGCTAAGCACTCTAGCATACGAAGTCTTTCAACTAGGATATACTACCAAGATATAGTCTATAGGGTAGCATAGCATAGTAACATGTAAATAATCCTATCATGCTAAGATCTACCAAAATAACACTAGTGCAATAGTGAAAATAATAGGACATGAGATGAACTATCACTTGCCTTGGTAGATAGGGGAATAGGTACAATCCTCACATCAACAAACTTCACAATCCACACAATCTACACAAGATCAATACAACAACAATAATTCGATCAATAAAACATTACAAAAATATGAATGCATGCAAAATGCAATGATATGATCACAAATATATAATTTACAGATTCTACAGTACAGAGGGCAAAATACCTCATCTAAATGCATAAGAAATACCCCCAAAACAATTTATAGTACAATTTTTATGAGCAAATTACTCCTAAAAAGGTTCTGCCTATAAATCCAATTTTTTAGAGGCAAAAGTGTGAAACAAGGCTTCTATAATAAAGGTCTTATTTTTCTGAATCCATAGACACCAAATTTGCATTTTTATGAATTTTGGAACAAAAGTTATGGATTTTCTAAGTTTAATACAAAATCTGTCTAATTTCTATTTAAACAGATAATCCTGGGTGACGTGGCGCAATCTAATTGGCCCATACCGGTTCAGTCGGATCGACCGCTGTGGGTCGTTGGATCCTAAGTGATGACAGACGGATCAGATTAGCCCGTACCGTTTCGTCCACGATCTAATCCTAGCCGCAGACACAAGATCTAACGGTCCCTAGCGACCTGGCCGGAGATGGGCGGCGCTGACCGGCTGCGCGCGGCGGCGGAGCATCGGCCGATGAGGTTCTGGAGATTCTACAAGGGTTGGGAGACCGTGGACACATACCAGAGGTCGAGGAGGTCGTGGCGGTCTCGACGGAGGTCACTGCAGCGCGGGGGGTGCTCTGGCCTGGCCTTGATCCCTCGCCGGAGTTGAGTAGACGGCAGAGCTCGTGGCTCGGTGTCGGAGACGGCGACCTGGGGCTCGGACCAGATAGCAAAGGGGTCAGCGAGATGCGCAAGGATCTGTACGACCTAGCAAAGACCAAAAGGAGGCGGCGGGAACCCTACCTTCACCGAAAAAGACGATGGACGGTGGCGGCAGATGGGTTCGCCGGAGTTGTACCGTGTCGTCGACCTGGTGCAAAAGAAAGCACGCGGCCGGGGTTAAAACACGCGCTAGGTCACGGCAAGCATTACAGAGCAGAGAGGAGGGCACGGCGTGGCCTGGGCTCACCGGAATTCTCGCCGGAGTGGCTTCGGGCGGCGGCGATTTGAGGTGGCAATTGGGGAGCCTGGGGGCTCTCCAGGGGCAGTGTCTGGGGGAATAGGTCGAGGAGGAGGAGGGGATTAAGAAGGGGCCGAAGCGGTGGCGATTTACTCACAGAAACGCCCGCAATCAATCGGACATGGAAACAGCAGAGGAGGAGAGAGGGCGCCGGCCGTTCGCGTGGAAGACCCTGAGGTGGCGTCGACGTGGCGTGGGGCCCGAAGGTAAGCAGGTGGGGGTTAGCTGAGGGAGGGGTGCGAAAAGACAGAGAAGGGAGAGGGAGTCCGGGTGGGCTACTGGGCCGGATTGGGCCAAAAGGCCAAAAGCTGTTGCTGCTGTTTAAAATATTTTCCCTCCATTTCTTTTTCTTTTTGAATTCTTTTCTAGGTTTTGTTTGAATTTAGCAAAAGTGCTCCAAAAAGCCTCTAAATTTCACCAAATTTTTGGAGGACAAATCTAATGCAAAGTAGTACATGCCATGATGATATGAATGCAATGATGATGATTTTCAGATCATAATTTTTGGGATGTTACAATAGGATTAGCATAGGCAAGATTAACCCTAGAGTATGCTAAATCACCAATGTAGGGGTGTGAACCCAAGAAATTTATGAATGAACCCTAATGGGAAAATATAGCGCAAGTGACCACATGGCATGGATTAGAGGCAAGGTAGAGCACGGAGAGGAAGATAGGGCACTTACTCGAGGTCCTCGTAAGTTTATTAGAGAGGAAGCAGAGAGGAGGCCGGTGGTAGAGAGGTGGCAGCACAGGGGGGCTGCAACCCGCGCCTGCACACGATGGTTGTGGCCATGGAGGAACAGTGCCACAAGCTCCACAATGTCGTCGAGGAAGCGCCATAGCACGGCCAACCTTAACCCTAGATGCATGCAGGGGTTAGCGCGACCAGGAGGAGGCACCAGCAACAAATCGGCTTGGACAACATTGTGCAGTGACGTCGACTTGGTCATCCTATACCACGGAAGCATCCACGACAGGTAGACTTGGTCGGAATCATGCATAGTAGCGGTGACAGCATCGAACGCTAGAGAGAACCGTGAGAGAGATAGGGTGAGGAAGAGAGAGTGCGCGTGGGGGTACTGGGCCGGTGGGCTGCCTAGTACAGCCCAGGTGGTCTTTAACTAGGCCGAGTGGGTCGGGTCTGGTTGGGCTAGGCTAGCGCAATGGGACGGGCCCATGTCTCAAAAGACGTATCTAAAAATAAATATTTACAAATATGCCCCTGAAACAAAATCAGCTCTAGAAAAATAAATAAAAATCCTAAAAATATAAATAATATATATTGAACTCACAAAAATATCCTCTACTCAATATAAATAATAGATAGTAGATTTAAGTAACTAAATCTAGGTCTATTATAATTATTATTTTTATTCCTTTTAGAATTTTTTTAAAAAATAAAATATTTAAAATTTTAAAAAAATCATTTTTAAGATTCTAAAAGGAAGTACTATTATAGAAAAATACTAGTTTGTATTTTTGAAAAGTAAATTAAGTGTGTTAATAATAAAGTGTTATTTCCTTAAAGTAATTCTTGTTAAATATTTAAAAGAGTTAAAAAATTAAATAAATTCAATTTTAGGCTCTTAGAATAATATTAATTATTATAAAAATGCTAAATATCAAAATGATATGAATTTAATGATTCTTGGGTAATGCTTTTCTTTTATAAAAGAAAAGAAACTTAAAACCTTTATAAGGTGGGTAAAACACGCAAAGAAGAAGAAAACAAATCGTAGCATGACAATACTACGCATTGCATATTGCTTCTTTAAATATTGTCCTTACCGGGCAATAACGGTTTTTTGTAGAAACCGGAGCTCATGGTCAAGTAGAAGTATCTGACTTTACTACCTTGCAGTCACAAGGAAAGTTCACCACTTGCTCATGTCCTTTGAAGAGTCTTTATGAAAGTATTTGAAAATTGTGTGTTATCACTTATGTTCTAAAAGAGGTAGAAAATTAATATTTTTTCAAACAAATGAATGCTATTATCATCCTAAGTGATGATAAATACTAAGAATGACAATGGAATCTAGGATTCCAATGGTCGAACAACTAGGGCTAAATAACCCATGACATCAGTGATTATAGCGCCTATATTACGCATTAACCATGAGATTTGGAATGGGACGGAGAAGTTATCTGTATCTTCTTCCTCTCGCATGTATTCGGATGGCTAGGTCATGGCTGTTATCCTCATAGCGTGCATTAATTGGTAATTCGTAGAGGATATGTTGCATATGGTTGGGAACCCTCAACGTCCCATGATAGTTCGGGCATCTAACGGTCTGTACTAACCATTGCCATAATTCAAGATGTGGGCATGACCTACACCAAGGGGACATGCGGGGTCGCGAAGGGGGCAGTGATTGGCTTGAATCATCTACTGGGCCCCACATCATGGAATTGTGGACGGGAAAGTACGCCCGGTTGTGCAACAAGGATTTGTTCTCTTGTGGGTAAACTAACTCACCTATGCAGAGTGTAAGAATTGTGACATGTTACTCCATTTTCCGAGAAGGAGCTACGAATGCGGCAGGAAAGGAACTCCATGAAGTTCTAGTCAACTTGTGAAGACTGATGGGCATAGTTTTTTATATTAAAATCAATCTTTGAAGAAACGTTTACCAATTCTGCATAGTACCAAGGACTTATAGTTCGAGGTGGTAGTTAGAGCATCAAACTTCCCTCCTTGCATATAGTGAACTTGCTGGGTAACGTTGTTACTCACTCTTTCCTTTGAGCCCCTTGCTAGACTTTGAGGGCCAGAAGGATGACCAGGTGTATGCTACAGAGGTCCAGAACGACGTCTACTATGAAGAGACGGACCTGTCTGGTGGAATCGAAGGGGTGGACTACAGAATAAACTATGGAGTTGAAGACAACGAGTCAGAGTAAGGCTGGAATGTAGTTACCTAGGTTGAGTCGAGCAACACGAATCCTATAGAATAAGCTATTGAGCTCATGTCTTTATTACCATTTTGTCTTTCATTCTTCCGCTGAACTTATAAAATAAGTTATTTGGTTTGTAAGTTTGAATCACTTGAAGTCTCAAACTTCTGGTATTGTAATAATAATGAAGTGTGTATGTTTGTAAACTAGACCTGCAATGTTTCTGTTGTACCACTCTGAGGGATGTGATATTTATAGAATGGTGTTCTGTGGATGTCATGTCAATGACTATAGTATACTACACATGAAGTGGTATGCTGGGTCACCGCAGTTTGCCCCCAATGGGGACCTATGGATCCGCCACTCGGTGGGGATCCAAATTCCTGTTGCCGGCCTGTTGGCTGGGTCTAGTCTCATCCTATAGCTGGATGCAAATGACAACGAGCTGCTACTGGCGGCACAATTCCTCACCCTCCAGTTGGTCCATCTCTGCTTCTACGGCCTGAACTATCCTCATGTTCTTCGCAAGGGTACTGTAGACCAGTTTCACCGCGAGAGTTCGCGGGCCAGCTGGACGGTCCATCTCTGCTCTCAGATTGCGGCATTCATGCAGAACATACTGACTAGCCCCAAGTGCAGCCGGAGTGAATTCGTGTGCATATTTATACTCTTGCATCGTGGCATTCAGTCAGTGCTTGGCAGTAACAACTTTGCGGTCCTCGTCGAGAAGGTTCTAGGAAGCAGACTCCAGGGTGACATCTACGGTAGTCGGATCTGCCTCATGGTTGATGGGGTCCAAGAGGCGCTCGATGGAAGTTTCCAGCTGGTCAGGATCTCACTCCAGGGAGGAGGAGCCACCTCCATCCACCCGATGATCGAGAATGGAGCGACGGCCATTTTTAGTTGAGCCGGCCATCATGACCTTGATGTTGTAGCTGAATGGAACACTGCCATATGGTGGGTCGGAGAAGGTGAGCATCTTGCCTGGGAACTCCTTGGCAATAGTGGAAATGTAGACGCGATCTTCACCCAAGTGAAGAATGGATCTGTCCTTGGGCATGGTCTCTTCGGTGAAGCATGACACATTGTTGATGACATAGTCAAAGGAGCTGAGCGTGTGCACGAGTCTAGAGGCAACACGCACGCTAGCAACAAGAGGGAGTCCCATGCGGAAGATGACTCCAGCCACTATGCTGAGCCCCAAGGTGGGCGCCAACTATAGTGATGTGGAACACGGAAGTACCATCAGGGATGGCTTAGAGGGGAGCAATAAGTGGCAAGAGGATGCTCCCATAGATCAGATTAGGGACACAACAATGTACCCAGGTTCAGGGCCAATGGTGGTGAGGTAAAACCCCTACTCCTGCAAGATCTCACTATCAAGAGCAATAAACACAATACATAGGCTCCTTGAGTAGTATTGAGGATGAACTGGGGAAAATGGGAGAGAGGAGTGATCAACCTCGCTCTTGAGGCCCTCACACCCCTTATATACAGGCTGGAGTGCAGATTACAAGGTAGTGGTCGGCTAGTGGGGGATAGCTGGTGGGACCAAGGCATAGAGTCAACGCTACAGTGGCACACTAAACTATCTATATGGGCACAGTCTCGTGTTGGATGGGAGTCACGTCAAATAGTGTGGAGCCATTGGCACTATATCTAATAGAGTGCTAAAGTATATAGGATGGGCTTTAACTTCTGTCTTGCCAATACGGCTAGGGGCATGGCACTATAGCCATCATCATGCCCCCCGGATATCCATTACTAACTTCAAGGTGAACAGCTGGGTGGGCCAGCCAGCCTGGTCTTGAGGTTGACTAGCTTGGCCTTGCCTCCTGATCAGAGGAGATTGGGATGGAATCGGTCCTATTGCATGCATCCCTCCTTCTTTATTCCATGGAACCTACATGTGATCCGACATCTTGAGGGAGATTGTTGATTTGTTGTGATGGATACCTGGCCCTGTGTTGGTTGTGAGTGCTAGACTAGGATAGCTCTAGGTTGGTCTCGAGCCTCAAAGAGGTGGCCTTTTCATGTTGCTTGATGACCCTAGCAACTAGATCATAGACCTAATCCACCACCGCTGGAGATCTATCTTGTCCCAACAGTGTTCTGGTGATAGCTCTGTTCAAGGCGGGCATTGGCATGACCTACTTCCCAACCTTATCACAATAAGGGGTAGCCATTGGTTTCTCTAAACTAGCCAAAACCCATCCCAGGTTTTGCCTGACGCCTAGGTCTTTGACAACATGCGTAGGAACACGTACTTCCTTCTGCTATGTGAGAAGCTTCTTGTACTATGTTTCCATGGCCTCTACCTCCTTCATGGTGTCCTTTGCCTTAGAGAGGTCCCTATTGAGCCTTGCGCTCTGCTCTGTGATGTACTTGGGTTTCTATTCGGTGACATTCCAAATATGATCCATAGTCACAGGCTCCATGAGAGCTTGTCTGAAGATAACCTTGTCAGCAAGAGTAACAAAGATGTTGCCCACCTTTGTTGATCCTTTTTTGTTTGATTAGTACTGCTAGAACCAGCTTCTAGTTCCTGCGCTTGCTACTGAGGGATAGTTGGAGGGGGCATGGCCTTTGATGCATCCTTAGGATCTACAACATCCTTACTTGCGTCCACAAATCTCCCGACATTGTCTGCTGCTGTCATAGCTTCTCTAGCTCCATGGTTCCCTTGGTTTTCTTCAAGCACATTCTCGATGGACACAAAGACCTGGGGATAAGTGGGAGGTTGATCGTTGCATTCCTCAAGATCGAGGTCCTCTTCAAGCTCCTTCATTGTAGCTTCAAGATCCTCCAAGTTGGTTAGCTCGCTTCCACAGTCCATGTTGCCGATATCAGCGTATAGTGCATCTAGGATTGACTTGGATTCGTTGTCGGCTGTCTCGGAGCTAGAACCAGATCCTAAAGCAACATAGCCAATGAAGTGGTTTTTGTTGGCTTTGGCGTTGAAGGTGCCTGGGGTGACCGTATCAACATTAGTGAAACAGTTAATAGTCACGATCACTTGGCTAAAACTAAGTTTTCTCAAGGCCTCATGTCGCCTTAGAAAATGTCGGAGAAGTGTACCCCGTGCGAGTCCTTTGCAAACTAGAACACATCTTCCCGTTTAGAGATCCCCTCAATGGAGTTTTTCAACCTAAGCCATCAAGCGAGGTAATCACTGGGGGTTTCATCCGGCTTCTAGATGCAGCGTGACATATCTAAGATGCTAAGGACGTCGATGAAGTGCAACCGCTGCCTCTTTAACACTTGGGTAAGCTAGGCGGATCCGCTTTGGTATTCCACCATTATATCTTGCACATGGGCGGTTTGGGTGGGCCTTGAATTTTCTAGATCTAAGACGGCAAACTCCAAAGAGAGATCCGAGCTTGATCATTCTTTCATGCTCGTAACCAGCCCTAAGGCGGTCCATGCAGGCCTTGATGCTTGGCCAACTTCCTAGGAGTTGGATACAAAGACGTTTTCACCAATGAAGATGTGGATGCCCCTGATCGGGACGATGGAGCAACGGGTGGGGTTCGTCTTTGACGGGATCCATAATTCATCCAAAGGGATGATTGGAACATTGTCGAAGAAGAGTACACGCCTGATGGCTACAATGTCGCCAATTACCGTGAAGATATTGGTCCTCACCCGATGTAGTACTCGAAGCGCCTCTTGCCCCACGGTAGGTGCCAACTATCGTGGTATTGTCGATGAGTACGCTATAGAGGGTTCCTCACAGTGTGTTTAGAGAGACATGGGGTAAGGCAGTGAGTTGGCGGGTACAAGGTAACATACCTTACCCAGGTTCCTATCCCACGATGGTGGAGGAATCCTACTCCTACTTCCAATCACTATAATGGCAATACGCCGAGTTACAAAGATTGTGGGGTTCGCTATGCAAGGTTGTATATTGCCCTAAAGGCTACTGCAAGTCTAGCTTATAAAGGTGCTATAACCTAGGGTTACAAGGTAAACTCCATACCAAACAGGTTACATAATACTACACTAATACTAACTAGTATGTGTGTCTTGCACAAAATCCAAGGCTCCGACTTCATCTACATCGGTACCATAGCCTCCATGTTTATCCGACATGGGACTCCCTTCTAGATTCCTCTAACTGGCCGCCCAGTAGGCCATGCTACAATTTGTGGGCCATCCAGTTTATCCGGAATAAGACTATGCTATGGTGATGCCCATTATGCATATCCCCAACAGAAGCCCATGATGAAAGACATCCTTTATTGCAAGGATTTGTATGAGCCAATTTTGAAACACAAGATACCGACAATCGGTGTCACGGAAGAAGAAGAATGGGGAGTGTTGAACCAAAAGTCAGTAGGTATAATTCGATTGTACATCAACCACAATATATTCCACCGTGTTGCGAACAACCCAAATGCATATGAGATGTGGCAGAAGTTGGAATCAATGTTTGAGAGGAATACATCTACCAATAAGGCCTCGATGATCAAAATACTAGCCAAGCTTGAGTATCGGGATGGCAGTAGTGTTATTGAATACTTGATTGCGATCAACCCAAATGCATATGAGATATGGCAGAAGTTTGAGTTAATTTTTGAGAGGAAGACATCTATGAACAAGGCCTCAGTGATAAAAAAGACTAGCCAAGCTTGAGTATCAGGATGGTAGTAGTGTTATTGAATACTTGAATGTATTCCAATGCCATATAAATCAACTCTTATCCATGAATATCAACTTTGATGATGACGTGCAAGCATTGTTGTTGTTGAGTTCCATGCTTGATAGTAGGAACACGCTTGTTGTGTTAGTTAGCAATTTAGCTCTAGATGGGAAGCTAACATTGGAGATGGTGAAGTATAGCATGCTGAATGAAGAAGCTAGAAATAAGAAGAAAGGCGATGCCTCCTCTTCATATGCATGGGTGGTTGAATCCCATGGTAAGAATGAGAACCTGGACATGGCCAAGGCAAATCTCAACATGGAAAAAACCAGAAATCCAGGGGGAGATCAAATCAAGACAGAGATCAAGAGTTACATTATTTTACTGTGGCATGTCGGGTCATAAGAATCTTGACTGCAGAAAGTACTGAAGTGATTTGCTAGAAGGAAAAGTCAAAAAGAAGGCCGAGCAAAAGGGCAAGAATGGTGCCATGATGACTGCAAAATGTGAGCAAGGTGAAGATTACCTAGTCATTGAAGATGAAGAATGCTATAGTGTTATCTGTGATGATGCCATGAGTTGGGTTGTGGATTTAGGTGCATCCTTCAACATTACATCACACAAAGAGTATTTCACGCCCTATACCAGTAGCGTCACTCGCCAAATGAGGATGGGGAATAGTGGTTCATCGATGATTATTGGCAACGAAACTATATGCATTGAGACAAACACATGATGTAGGTTGGTGCTTGATGATGTGATACATGTTCTTGATATATGGCTGAATTTGTTGTCAATTGGAAGTTCGATGATATTCTCCATGGAGGTTATTTTGGTGATGCAAATTGGAAACTCAGCAAAGGCTCTTTGGTTGTGGCTCGAGGAACCAAGCAAGGTTTTTATCTATGTGACTAAAACCAAGCTATGCAATGATGTGTTGAACATCGTCGAGAATGACATCCTGGTTGAGTTGTGGCACAAGAGTCTTGGGCATATGAGTGAGAAGTGCATGCATGCTCTTGCTCATAAGGGCTACATCCCTAAGTTACAAGGTATAACCTTGAAACCTTGTGAACATTATTTTGCGGGCAAACAACATATGGTTGCATTTCATTCACACCCGACACATCGTGCGGAGAATATTCTTGACATTGTGCACACTAATGTTTGCTCCCTGACCGAAAAATCCCTTAGTGGATAATTATACTTTGTGAAATTCATTGATGACCATTCCAAAAATATATTTCTATATGTGACGAAAAACAAGTGGTAGGTGCTCAAAATCTTCAAGGAATTCCATGCCAAGGTTGACATAGAAACTAGCACGAAATTGAAGTGCGTTAGATCAGACAATGATGGTGAATATCGTGGTCCCTTTGAGAGGTATTGTGGAGAGTTTGGCATCAGGCTTCAGAATAATCCACCAAAGACACCCAGGCTCAATGGACATGTCGAGAGAATGAATAGGAATCTTACTGAGAGGGTCACTATTATGCTCTCTCATGCAAACTTACCTAATTCCTTCTGAGATGAAGCATTGCTTCATGCTATGTACATACTAAACTTGTCCCCCTCGGTTACTCTTGCAGGTGATGTTCCTCAGAGATTTTGGTTAGGGAAGGAAGTGCAATATAAGAAATTGAAGGTCTTTGGGTGCAAGGAATTTGTGCACGTCCTGAGGGACAAGTGATCCAAGCTTGAAAGAAAGACAAAACATTGCATCTATGTCCAAGTGATGAATTTGGATATAGATTAGGGGATCCAATCAAGAAGAAGACATGTAGAAGCCGAGATATGGTTTCCATTGAAGATGAAACAATACAAGATATTGGGAAAATGGAAGAAGACAAAGGCAACCACACCTTAGGTTTACTTCAGTATAGTTAACCATCCTCTCGTGCATGATAATGATGGAGGATATGATGATACTAAAGATGATGATGCAACTAAGCAAGGAAGTACAAGTGAGGGACATGAAAAACCATCTGATGAAGAATATGATGATGATGATCAAGGTGATGATAATCAACCTGATTCCCCATCACCAGTGCAATGGTTGAGGAGAAGTGGAAGAGATGTAGTACTTTCTGCAATGTATCCACCACATCAATATTTGTTGATGACTGATGCAGGTGATCTCTCGTGCTATGAGAAGGCAGTGTCCGGTGAGAACAAGAATGAATAGTCCAAAGCCATGCAGGATGAGATGAAATCTCTATATGAGAACGACACCTTCGAGTTGGAGTTTTTGCCAAAGGGCAAGAAAGCACTCAAGAACAAGCGGATTTATAGAGTAAAGACTAAAGAGCATAGCTCACATCCAAGGTACAAGGCCAGATTGGTTGTGAAAGGTTTCAGTTAGAAAAATGGTATTGACTTCAATGAGATATTCTCTCTAATGGTCAAGATGACTTTGATCCGAGTTGTGCTAGGCATGGATGCCACCATGGACTTGGAAGTTAAACAACTTGATGTGAAGACAACATTCTTACATGGTGACCTAGAGGAGGAGATGTACATGGAGCAGTCAGAAGGATTCATGGTTCCAGGCAAGGAGCACGAAGTGTGTAGATTAAACAAGATCTTCTATGGCTTGAAACATGCTCCTCAATAGTGGTACAAGAAGTTCGAGTCATTTATGACTGATCATGGATACTATAAAGCATAACCTAGTCATTGTGTCTTGATGAAGAGGTACGCAAAGCGTGACTTCATTATTCTCTTGCTATATGTCGATGACATGATGATTGTTGGAAATGGCACAAAGAGGATCGCTCTCCTCAAGAAGGCATTGAGTAGATAATTTGCCATGAAGGATTTAGGACTAGATAAGCAAATACTTGGGATGAAAATCTCCTGTGATAGATCTAAAAGGTCTCTTCGGCTCTCATAGGAACGATACATTGAGAAGGTACTTGACAGGTTCAACATGCAAGACACAAGGTTTTGTTACCTCTCCACTTGCAAGCCATCACAAACTAAGTTCAGAACAATGGACTAACAGAAAGAAGGAGAAAGAAGAAATGAGTAAATTACCATACAAATCCGCCGTGGGCAGTTTGATGTATGCCATGGTGTGCACTAGGCCTGATATTGCCTATGCAGTTGGAGTTGTTAGCCGATTCATGACAAATCTAGGTGAAGCTCACTGGAATTCTGTGAAGTGGATTCTCAGGTATCTCAAAGGTAATTCAAGATCACGCTTATGCTTTAGAAGCGGTGATCATGTATTGCAAGGCTATACATATGCAGATTATGCTGGTGATGAAGATTCTAGGAAGTATACTTCTGAATACTTGATGGCTTGTGCAGGGGAGCAGTTCCATGGCAATCAAGGTTGCATAAATGCATTTCGCTATCAATCACATATACTGAGTACATAGCAGCGGTTGAGGCTCGCAAGAAAGTGTTGTGGATGAAGAACTTCTTTCAAGAGTTGGGCATGAAGAAAGAGAATTACGATCTATTTTGTGATAGCCATGGTGCTATGCATCTTGCGAAGAATCCAAGTTTTCCCTTTCGAACCAAGCACATAGATGAGAGGCATCATTGGATTCGAGATGTTGTGATTTTCAAGTTGCTGAAACATGATCAATACCGACAAAATGGCTCGAATATGATGACCAATATATTGCCAAGTGAGAAGTTGTGTGTATGTTGCAAGGCAGCAGGCATGGAAATGCCCCACACATGAGTCAGATCGGCGGAATGTTCGGTATCCTCTCCGTGTGGGTTGTGAGGAGATGGTCTTATGAAGTCTATCAGGCGGCCCAAACGGGTGCAAGAGCCCGCCAACTCATAGGGTTATGACCAAGAGTCATTTTGGACATTGCACATGAGGTAAGAGAGAGGATAAGCCTCCCATCCAGCTACCATAAGGTTAAGTGACGAAAATCTAGGTTAGCCTCCGTTTGAGAGAAAAAAACCAAGAGAGAAGAGAAGAGGAAGGATTTAAAGGAAGAAGTTGAATCAAGCACCGGATTCTACCCACAAGTTTGTGAAGACCTAGATCTACTACATTGTCTCTCCCATCATCTTTAGTGAGATTACTCCAATTAATCGCTAACTCTTGTGCCTCAAATCTTGTTGCTGGCATCCAAGATATATGCATATCTTGATGTATGAGATCTTCTAGTGCTCTCCAGAGAATAACAAGTTGTATGCCAATTTTATAATAGTGGAAAAATATTTGGCTGACTTCGACATGTTGCTTTTTCTCTCAATTTGAGCGTATGGTCAAGTGTTTAAACTAGTCCATATATGCCACCGCATATGTGTCCTTGTGTAAAGAGCAACGATCCATAAAATTAGTGCATAAGCGGTGCTAAAGTTCACAACTTATTTCGTTGGGTATTTTTAGATCATGTTTGAGCGTGCTGATTTCGTCTACAACCGATTACTCTCTCTGTCCAGAAATAAGTGATTTAAATTTGTCTAGATTCATATGTATTTAGACAATTTAAATATGTTTTAGTGTATAGATACTCTAATATGTAGATACATATGAATCTAGTTAATGCCAAGTCACTTATTCTTGTACGGAGGGAGTACTTAGGGCGTGAGCCTCTTAATGTTGGTGAGCCAGTTTGAACTAGAAGGATCCGTCGCTGCTGATGTCCCCCCACCTGACGTTGTAGTTGGCGGCGAGGTAGTGCGCACCGACAGGGCCCCGGCTGCCGTACGGGTACAGCTCGGGCGCCACCCTCTTTTCCTCGAGCTCCCTGAGCACCGGCGTGAAGATGGCCCATGCCGCGTCCAGCTCGTCGCTCCGGATGAAGAGCCGTCGCTCCCCCTCGATGGCATCCAGGAGCAGCCGCTCGTAGGCGTCCGGTATCTCCCGCTGGTACCTCTCGGAGTAGAAGAGGTTGAGGTTGCTGCTGTCGAGCCTCATCCCGAGGCCGGGCACCTTGTTGTTGATCTTGAGGTAGATGGCCTCGTCGGGCTGCACCCGGAGCACCAGCTCGTTGGTGGCCATGTCCAGGTCCGTGCCGACGTTTCCCCTGTACAGGTTCCCGGGGACGCGCCTGAACTGCACCCTGATCTCCGCGCGCCGGGTGTGCAGCGCCTTGCCGGCTTTCATCAGGAACGGGACGCCGTCCCACCGCGCGTTGTCGATGAAGAGCGCCGCCGCCGCGAAGGTCGGAGTGACGCTGCCATTGGGCACCGTCGGGTCGTCCACGTAGGCCGGGAACGACTTGTCGCCGCGCGTGTGGCCCTTGTACTGACCCACCACCACGTCCTCCAGCTTCAGCTTCCTCATTGATCGCAGCACTTTCACCTGGATGGATGAAATAACAGCACAAGAGTTCAGAACAGGCTAAGCTAGGCCCGTTTCTGTAGTTGGCAGCTAATATTCAGTATTGCTGTTCGTCTAATCGATCATGCTGCTCCGCAGTATACTTGCCTTCTCGTTGCGAATGTCCTCGGCGGCGAGGCTGACAGGGGTTTCCATGGCAAACAGGGCCAGTATCTGCAGCAAGTGGTTCTGCATGATGTCCCGGATGATCCCGTAGTTGTCGAAGTAGCTGCAACACAAAACCAACAGTCCGAAACCATTATCTGTTGAATCGATTGGCTAGATACAATGCTTCATGAATCGAAGGTAGCGCAGACCCGCCTCGACCCTCGGTGCCGAAGTCTTCCGAGAATATGAGCTGCACATTCCGAATGTAATCCCTCGACCACAGTGGCTGGAAGACAAGGTTGGAGAAACGGAGTACAGACAGGTTTTCTACCAGCTCCTTGCCCAGATAATGGTCAATCCTGTCACAGCAAATTGTTCGTTCCATTTGTGGCTAGTAAATCTTAACAAAGGAAACAGAGTCTCTGAAACTGCTGGCTATATGTACCTGAAGATTTGCTCCTCCTCTAAGTACATCTTCAGCGATCGTGTGAGCTCCCCTGAGGACTCGTAATCGCGGCCAAATGGCTTCTCCACTATGAATCTCGTCCAGCCACCCCGAGACGAAGCAGTGCGGCTAGCAGATCTCACCACATCCACAAATATGTTTGGTGGAATCGACAGGTAAAATAATCTGTTTGGTTGCTTCCCGGCCTGATGACAAACATTTGCCATGAACTCTTTTTCTAGGGTATATTTATCCATGAATTCCGAGTGCGACTACTTTCGGATTATATCATAGTAACAAGAAAAATATGTGTACAGTATTAGGAATTTATTATCACCTCCTTTTCTGTAAGCTTTCTAGCTAACTCGCAAAATCCTTCCTCTGAGTTGTACTGTCCAGACTGATAGAAGCACCTCTTCAGAAATTGCTCCATCTTATCACTACAGTTCTCCCTATTTCATCGTTCCAATATAAGGTGTTACGTTCGGAAAATACCACTAACTATGTGAAACAGTGTATGACAATGGACAACATAAGCTGAACAGAGCTAGGTCAACTTGAAAGGCTAATTTTAGTACTAGTAATAAGATGCAAGATCAAGCAAATACATGGGACTACATTACGATATGTCATTGTACATGCTAGAATTCTTAATTCCAATCAGATAACCACAACTAACTGACACCTAGGGCAAGGCGCAAAATCACATACTCCAAACACAGACAACTCATATAGCAAGGGACCAGGCATGAAGAAAATATGTAAGCTGTACCTCTGATCAATCCGGCAAGTCAGGGTCATGCTAATCATGTTCCTGAGCTCTTCATCGCTCATCTTGCTACGAGCATAACCAAAAACTGTAAAATGCTGCATTAACAGAGGTCAACTAAAACAAATAACTAGCATACTCCAAAGCCCAAACTGGAGGGCATCACCATGGTTAACTGAATTAAGAGAGGGAAACCGCAGCCCGAAACCTTGGGGAGCCAGTCCTCGTAGAACAGGGCGAAAAGCGCCGGGAAGATTTTCTTCTTCGCAAGGTCGCCGGAGGCTCCGACCACCGTGATACTGACGGTGTTCTCTTCCTGCTCCGGCAACACGGCTCCAGCTCCAGCCGACATACCATCTAGCACCCCTGCAACAACCACTTCTTGGTACAGTGTTTTTGTATGCAAACCGCATGAGTTCAGGTAGCCGTGCTAGTTGCAGGTCCGAGTACCATCACTGAAGGAGGCACCGATCTGTGGCTGGCCATTTGAGGACTTCACCCTAAGAAGGCACCTTCTTCCGGCAGCATAGATCTTCTGAGGTGGGCAATGGCGGTGAGGTTTGGTGCTCGCATTAAACGGCTGAGACGAGAAAGCGGCCGCAGGATGGAGATGGAAGCATAAGCCGATGCTTGCCATTGGCGCAGGAAAGAAACAAGAAAAGTTGGGAGTACCAAACTATCAATCCATCTGAATCTGCTGTGGACAGATAGATTTGGATGCTTGGTTTGGACGAATGGGGCTTTGATGTTGTTGATAATGGCTTCCTGACAGTTGGGCTGGGAGATTGGCGGTAGTGGTCCAACGACCAGTGGTCACCAATAAATCATCCACTCCTCCGAGAAAAAAATATTAATTGCCCCAACCTTCTCTCTATTTATTCTTTGAGGCTTGCTCCAGGACAACCAGAAACTCTAGAAGCCCGTCCACTCCATATCCAAACTCGTGTCAAAAGACGGTATACCCATGTATACGCACTTATAGCCATCCATACGGTAGTCTATTCTCTTCCCCGCACACACCCCCGAGCCGCCCAACCTTGCAACCGCTGATCACCCATGCCGCCAGGCGCCCAGGGTTGCCGCCGCCACCGTGCTTCTTCACCGTCGGTAGGTCATCCTCTCTTCGTCTCTTCGTTGTCGCTTGTTCCCCTCGTTCTCCGATCCACACGATCGCCATCGAACCTGCGCGATCACCATGAAACTTCCGTAGCCAGACTGCGCCTGTCTGGCCTGGCTAGACTGTCCGGCATAGGATAAGAGTTGGGAATATTGCCTAGAGACAAATAAATTTATTGTTATTCCCTTATTCATAATTTTAGTCTGTCCTGCTTTATGTTTTGATTGTGAGAATCAAAGAAAAACTCAATAGCATGTGTAGAGGTATAGACACCCAGTGTTCCTGGCCTCATGGGTATGAATAGCTCATTGTCAAAGATGATCAAGTTTCCTAGATCATGGTATAGTTATCGTAAGGAGGATACCATTTGATAATGAGGACAGATTGTTATGGCAAGGATGTTGAACCGACCCAAGTCAAAACGATCTACTAAAAGATAAATGTCGCCATTCTTTGACCATGAGGATATTAGTTGTCCTTCATAGTAGAAGGCATGTTTTGATTTCTTTCAAGCGTCTCCTTTAACCAGACACAATAAATGATGCTTTTAGATATGTTAGAAACTGTGACTGGGCAAAAAGTAGTCCGAGATGGGATTTGCGCCTCCGTTGATAGAGAGATACTCTTGGCCCCTTCTCGATATTACGGTATCCCCATTACGCCTGGCCAGACACAGTGTGACGAGATTCATCGAATATCGGAATATATGAACGGGAGAAAGAACGACAAACCGATAACAAGGTCAACATGGTATATTAATCAAGAGTTGTATTACGAGGATACTGAATTGTCTTACCTCGGAGTTTTCATGTATTGTGATGCAAAGTGATAATATTGACATCAATATGTTCGTTCGATTACTTTGTGATTATGTGGGAATCATCATGGGTGTCCAGATCCTGCTATTGATTATTGTTTGGAAATGGTTATGTACACATGATCACATAATACCAAACTTGCGGGGTCACACACTTAAGGTATCTTGTTCTATAGAGTGGGTTGAGCATGTATGTGAGTGAGAGGTGCTCCAGAGTCGTTCTAGATTATTGGGAGAAATCTAAGGTGAAAACCGGAAGAGTTTCAGACTTACGAAATAGTTCGAGAGGGAATCATATGCTAGAATGAAGCTCCGGAAGGGGGTGTGGCTCCTAGGCCTCCTTGGGCTGCCACACACATTCCTAATTGGAGGGATCTATTTTAAAAAGGTTTTGATCTAATTGCTAATTGTGATTTGATTTGATCTAGTCATTATAGGAAGATACCATATATTCTATTAAAGGAAGTAGATGATATTAAACATAATGAAGGAGATAAATGCATTGATGGGAGATATCCGGAGGATTTGGGTGGGGCGGCGTCCAAGGAGTAACCCTGGTGCGCTAGGTGCCCCGTCCCCTCCTCCTCAGCTCATATATGAAGGGATGGAGGGACAAGCCATCTAACCATCCCACAGAAGGCCTTTGGTTGCCTCCCTCCCTCTACTATCTCCTTCTCCACATACGAGTCGAGAAGACTGCTCTGCTACTCCAGCTTTGCTAACCCCTGGACGACGAAGCTCTATTAGAACAAGTTTTCCGGATGCGTGGATACCTTCGGAGGGATCATACTATTGATCCTACATAGAGCGTATCACCAACATCTTTATCGACGAACAAATCTCCGTTGCAACATTGGTGAGTACTAGATCTCTTACTTTTCATGTTCTTGCATAGCTCAATCTTGGTGTGTTTTTAGTACCATATTTTTTTTAAGTCCCTATGCGAAACCCAACAATAAGTTGGTCTGTCTATTGGATGCATTTGACTGCAGCCACCTTTTTATTGTTTTTTTACTTCATAAAGTCAGTTTGTTTCAAATTTCAATGAATCATGTCTGTTAATATGAAATAGTATTTTCTAATGTGCAACATTTAGAAATTTATTTGTTGTGTGAAAGTTGATTGCATTAGTTCACTATTTTTCGATGATTGAATATCTAATGTTGGAGTGTAGTTTTTGAAGAGATGGGTAACTCTAGCTCAACTCAGAATGTTAGTGATAATGGATACATGGGCGATGATGATTCTAGTTCGGAGAGGATATCTAGATCTAGGACCTATGAAAATGTATGTCCTCGGGATGACCACGTTAGTGGCTATAATAAGGGGTTGAACGGTCCCGGGTCGACGTACTAAGAAAACATGAGTAACATACGTTGAATTTTTCTTTAATGACAAGCGATGAATGGAATCAATAAAATGACAACTTACTTTCTCTGCTTTTCATTGTGTAGGTACTAGCTGGTGTTCACAGCAAATATGAATAAAAAGGTATTCAGACAGGGAAGTTGGGTTTGATGAATATGGCATTGAATCACTGTATCAGGAGGAATCAATCTTGGAAAAGAGAAGTGAGTTTTGTGGATAATTTTACATTGACAAGCAATAAATGTTACCAATAAAACGACATCTTATACGGGTTATCTTTATTTACCTTTGTAGGTGATATTTGGTGCTCACAGTGAGCACGAACATCACTGGCAAGCATACACATATATTGTGAGTAATGAAGATAAGAAATTCTCAGTGGAGAACCACTAGAAAATATTGGACATGACATTTGATTTTAAACTAGTGGCTTTCGTCTAGTACAATAGTTATGCGAGAGATCATGGCTTCACCATCCGAAAGGACCTTTTAAACTGAGTGATAGGTCATAAGTGAGAAATACGGTTAAGGTCGTATGTATATTCTAGGGTAGGAAAATGTCAGGATATACTCTTAACACAGGAATGCCACAACATAGGCTGATAGCCGAGACTAGCTGCAAATACAATGCCCATGTCAGCGTGAAGTATGATATATCTCATGGAGCTTGGGTTGTCAAAAGTTGTGAAGAGAATCATAGACATGTCATGGCTAGACTGTATGAAGTTCCATTTCTTCAATCGCATAGAAAGATTAAGCCATACTAGAGAGCTGAGACACTATCATTGGGAGCCACTGGGATGAGAAAGAGCATGATCATGAAATACTTCATTAGTAAACACGGCTACGGCCGTGTAGGATTCATTAAGCGTGATTTGTATAACCTATGTCGCAAGGAGGAGAGGAGTCTTATTGCAAAGGGTGATTCTACCACAACACTCGGTATCATGGATCCCAGGAAGAGGAATGATCCCGATTTCTTTTTTGAGTATGATGTAGATGATCAAGGAAGGCTGAAAAGCATGTTTTGGTGTGATTCTCAGTCACGTTAGGACTATTAGGACTTCGAAGATGTGGTGGTGTTTGACAGCACCTACAAGATGAACCGATATGGTATGTCCTTCATTCCTTTCATATGCCTGAACAATCACCGTAAAACTATGGTGTTTGCGTGCTCCATCATGTCAGACGAGAAGGAAGATACATACGCATGGCTGCTTCAGACATTCCTGACTACAATGTGTCATTGTAACTACCTCGGTGAATTACGCTCTTAGTTAATGCCTGGATGAACGAAAGTGGTTAAAATAGTACGGTGGGGCCCAGGGCCACTCACGGTAGACCTTTCGGCCGTCCTAACCACTTTCAAACAACGGGACAAGAACGAGCGGCGTAATCGGCAGGCGAAGGGATCAACTACATACACAAATGAGTATGTATGCAAGCCACATACAACAGTCCTCAGAGCCATTCCATCTAAAAGAAATAGAAATATTTCAACGCCATACGGCAAGATCCAAATGTCCTAGATAGATATAATAATTTAGGATAGCTCCTCATACATCACACATAAGAGTATCAGGCGGAAGCGGAAAACAAGATCCGAGTACGGATAAGAAGCAAATTGGCATAAGATGCCCCATAAATAAACACATCCCGCCCACAGATCACACGGATCCCCGTTCCCGGAATCTCTACACCGAATGATCGTTGCCAACATCATCTGTCTCTTCCACCCAGTATCCATCTTGCGGGTACACCTGTTCATCTGAATCAAACAATTTATCGTGTGAGACCCTAGGGGTACTCAGCAAGTCTTAATGCCACTAAAGGGGACACAACCTGGGGGCGCAATTGCAGCAAAAGATAATACCTAACAATTCTATAGAGACTCGCTAACCTTCCGCCTAACCAATGATAGACGGAAGTCCGTGAATTCAGAACAACAGTTATAACAGTATAATTAACAGATCCATCCTCCTCCTCGCTTAGCAACGAGGAAGCGGACGAACATCCCCCATCATCCGTTGGCAGTTTTATTAACCATTCCATGAGTATTGCACTATTTACTAGTCAAGTACTTAGTCAATTTAAAAGCGGTACTTTAATTATACTTGTCTATGATCGAGAAACTGTGCTCCAAATCATCCATAACCGCGGACACGGCTTTCAGAAAGATTTACCCTTCAGGGGTGCACGAATAGCAACAGACACTCGATCAACCTCGGAAAAACCAAATCAAAACCCAACGAGGCATTCACGACAAAGCAATCACATGATTCAGAAATATTTCAGGGGACCACCCCATTAAGCTACCCGCAACGAAGTTGGCCGACTCCGAGACGGACCCAAGGTTTGTGTGGACGGCGGTAAACGACTGGGAACCCGAAAATGTGACTGGGCTTGTCGATACCGTGAAAACGTGTCACGATCCAAAACAGTACAGGTGCTCCTCGCACAATCTTAAATAAAGCAGTAACATGGCATAAGTACGGAATAGTAATAAAGCCCCAAACTAATTGTGGCCCCAAGAAATAAGAACGAATCAAGCTCTGGCTCAGGGGGGTCCATAAGGCCTCCCGGATGTGGATAGTGCGAATAGTCAAGGAACATGAATCAAGTACTCGGGGTCCTACGGGACACAAGTGAGCATGAAAAACCAAATAGCAGATATTGCTCACCGGTGCCTCTTTCATTAGTTATCCCATTACTACTCAGGTTATGTTGTTTAGGTACCTCATTATCCATCAGACACTCACATACCCTACTCATGCTTTTCTACGACTCGCATGGCTCAAACATCTCCTGCAGTAATGGCTCATGGGACCGGAACAAGCTTAGTGTGGTTTAAAAGTAAAGGCTATGCAGTACTTGGGATTCAATTTAATGCAATCGCGACTCAATGATGCAAGAGTAAGATAGAGGCAATAGGTACTGTATGTATGCAAGCATGTGGTAGTGCTTGCCTGGCAGCTCAGTTGAAGCGAGAGATGGATCTGGGTAATACTCCTGGGATTCCTGGTAATTCTCCTGCTGGGCGTCTATTCGAAGAAGAACCAAACAAACAAAGGCCAACATAAATAAAGTGCACAAGCATATGAATTAGAATGCGACAAGCAAACAAGCATGCCATGATGAATGATGCACAATTTGCATGGCATTGAAGTAGCATGGCAAAGGTGAGGTGTGGATACAAGAAATAAAGCACTTTATTATTTATTTGCCCAAGTTTTATTGTCATAAACGGTTCAGATTTTAAATGTCAACATGATGTATGCTTCAATTCAGAACAAGGATTGCACAAATAGAACGGGCTCGTCGCGCTGATCGATTTAGACATATTATTTGTCAAATTTGGAGTTATAAAACAAAAGTTATTAATTAAATAAGGAAAAGGGCATTTTTATTGTAATTTTAATCATATCGAAATTTAAAATGATCAAAATACATTTTGAAGGGCATATTTGAATTCCTCACATTTTTCTGATTCCAAAACATATATTATATGTATTATTTGGATTTGTATTATTCCTCATATTCGGAGATTGCTGGCGCTCCGACGAACTAGGGTTTCGGGGAGCGGCGAGGTACTGGCGGTGCTGGGGAGCTTCTCGTCCACGTCGGCACATACGAGTCGGGGCAGGGGACGGTCCTCGGTCTTCCAGGACACCCCCACGTCGCGCACGCCGGCTAGATCGTCGGGGCGAGGTGGTCGCTGGCGGCGACCGGCGTCGAGGTGGTAGTCATCAGGGAGGAAGAAGGAAGAGAGGAGGGGCGACTCGGGCCAGATCTGGGCGAGGCCAGAGACGTGGTGAGGGAGGAAAAGAAGGGAGAGAGGGAGGAGGGCAGCTGGGGCACGGCAGATAAAGGTGGCCTCGGTGCCACCTTTTTCCTCCTCCTCGAGCACGTGGGGCAGCTGGGGGCTTGTCCTGGGGGCTGGACGTCGGCAGGAGGGACTGCAGGTGGGGCTGGCACGAGGGAAAAGAAGAGAGAAGGGAGAGGGAGGCTAGCTCGGGCTAGGTAGACACGGGCTAGGGTTAGGGTTGGCTAGGGTTAGGGAGAGGAGTGGCTGGGGTGTGGCCAGGGATAGAGAGGGCTTGGCCTAGAGGCAAGCTAGAGGGAGAGAGAGAGAGAGAGAGAGAGAGAGAGAGAGAGAGAGAGAGAGTTTAGGGTTAGGAGAATAGAGAGAGAGAGGAAAGAATTAGGTTAGGTTTTATTAAGCATTTATATTTTAATTTGATTATGAGGCCAAACCAAGGAGAAGCATGAAACTTGATCTTGCTTGAGACAATGGGAAGGAGAAACAAGAAAGAAAGAGGAAGAAAGGAATTAGGTGGAAAAAGTGAGGCTCAAATGATCATGCTTGAAGAAAACAAATAAAAGAAAAAGATATGGTTGAGGTTATGGGGATGGTGGAGTGGTAGGAGGTGGTGATAATCCACAAGAAGAAGAATCAATAAGACAAAAGAAAACTAATGAGATATAAGGTAGAGAGGAAGGTTGCCTGGCCCATGCAAAATAATAATGCCATTATTTATTTGTGAAAACAATATTAATGTTATGGCATTACTCTATGCTTATCCAAGAAGTGGAGATAAAACCAAGCACAAGAATTTAGAGGGTTGAATCCACCCCAAACTACATGAGCTAGAATTAAATAGCAAAAGAAAGAGAAACAAGCTCATGGTTAATGGGATGGTGGGATTATAAAGTGGTGGAAAAGAAAGGTGGTAGAATGGAAATAAAAGATATGACCCCAACTCAACTTGGGCATTGAACAATATATCAAAAGCCAAATACAATATCAAGAGGCAAATACAATTAATAGTACATGTGAGAGAAGAGCCAAAAGAAAAAGGGTTTTATATGTTGCTCAAGTGCAAGGTGGCATGATGACATGAGCATGATATAATTATGATGCAACAATAATATCTATGAAGTAGCGAATATCTTACTAGGACAAGTAGCATTACCATTGTTAGACAATTGGGGTGCTACAACTCTCCCCCACTAAACAGGAATCTCGCCCCAAGATTCTAGTAAGAAGGAGACTCAAAGAGGGTAGGATACTTGGCACGGAGCTCATCTTCACGTTCCCAGGTGGCTTCATCAACGGAATGGTGCAACCACTGCACCTTGCAGAACTTGATGGACTTGTTGCGAGTCCTTCTTTCTGCGACTTCAAGTATTTTTGTGGGGTGTTCTTGATAAGACAGATCTTCTTGGAGATTAATGAGTTCATGGTCCACGGTCCTGCCGGGATCCTTGAAGCACTTCTTGAGTTGAGAGATGTGGAAAACATCATGGACTTTGAGTTGTTCAGGAAGCTCAAGAGCATAAGCAACTTCTCCTCTTCTTCCACGAATTTTGAAGGGACCAATGTATCTAGGAGCCAGCTTTCCTTTGATACCAAAGCGGTGCGTGCCTCTCATGGGAGTGACACGAAGATAAACGAGATCACCAGGGACATACTCCATGTCCGTGTGCTTTCTGTCATAATTGCTCTTCTGGCGACTTTGAGCAATTTTCAGATTTTCAAGAATGATGTGAAATTTCTCCTCCGCTTGAGTTACAATGTCGGGGCCAAACAATATTCTTTCACCTGCGCCCGACCAACCAATCGGAGTTCTGCATTTGCGACCATAGAGAGCCTCAAATGGTGCCATCTTTAGACTTTTCTGGAAGCTGTTGTTGTAAGAGAATTCAGCATAAGGAAGACATTCTTCCCACTTCATGCCGAAATAGATAACGCAAGCACGAAGCATATCTTCTAGAATCTGATTGATCCTTTCAACTTGTCCTTGCGACTGAGGGTGGTAAGCTGTGCTGAAGTTTAGTTTTGTTCCCAAAGCATTTTGGAAACTTCCCTAGAACTTGGAAGTGAAGATGCTTCCACGGTCTGAACTGATCTCAAGAGGAACTCCATACAGAGAGACAATTATGTTGATATAGAGCTCAGCCAACTGAATTGCAGAAATTGTTTCCTTGACTCGAAAGAAGTGAGCTACTTTGGAAAGCCTGTCAATGACAACAAAGATTGCATTGTTGCCCTTCTGCGACCTTGGAAAACCAGTGATGGAGTCCATCTCTACTTTCTCCCATTTCCATTCCGGAGGCTTCAATGGCTGTAGAAGACCGGAAGGTTTCTGATGGACAGCTTTAACTCTGCGACAAACATCACACTCTGAGACATACTTGGCACAATATCGTTTCAAACCAGGCCACCAATATTGTGTTTTCAAGTCCATGTACATCTTAGTGCTGCCAGGGTGGATAGAAAGAACAGAATCATGCGCCTCCTTGAGAACTTGCTCTCTTAAACCCGGGTAATTCGGAACAAACATCCGGTGTTCAAAGAAAAGAGTGCCTTGGTCATCTACGTGAAAAGACTCATACTTCGGAAGTTGAATGTTGGAGATGATCTTTTTAGTGTAAGGATCCCCAAGCTGAATGGAACGGACCTTTTCTTCCAAGAGAGGTGTTGCTAGAAGGTTCAGAAGATACCCTTGATCCACAATTTCAAGGTTTAGCTTGCGGAATTCCTCGCACAAGAGAGGCTGTTGTTCTTCCACCATGAGATTGTTGACATAAGCTTTTCGGCTGAGAGCATCTGCCATGACATTAGCTTTGCCCGGGGTGTAGTTGATGGTCAAATCGAAATCATTGATTGTTTCAATCCACCTCCTCTGACGAAGGTTGAGATCAGGCTGTGTGAAGATATACTTCAGGCTCTTGTGATCAGAAAATATCTCACAACGGTTGCCCAGCAAGTAATGCCTCCATACTTTCAAAGCAAAGACAACTGCTGCGAGTTCGAGGTCATGTGTAGGATAGTTGATCTCATGTGTCTTCAACTGACGAGATGCATAAGCAACGACTTGCTTTTCTTGCATAAGGACCACACCCAATCCTTGCAATGAAGCATCACAGAAAATCTGGAACGGCTTTGATGTATCTGGAGGAACCAAGACTGGTGTGGAAGTGAGCTTCTCTTTGAGTGTTTCAAAGCTTGCTTGACATGCCGGAGTCCAAAGATATTTCTTGCCTTTCTTGAGGAGATCGGTAAGAGGCTTCGCAATCTTTGAGAAGTTTTGAACGAAGCGACGACAGTAACTGGCCAAACCAAGGAAACTTCGGACTTCTTTGACATTTATGGGTGGAAGCCAGTCCATAATTGTATTAATAGTTTCTGGGTTGACGGCAATGCCCTTGGTAGAGATGACGTGACCAAGGTAGGTGACTTGAGGCAGCCAGAATTCACACTTGGAGAACTTTGCATACAGGCGGTTCTCACGAAGCTTGTTTAGGACACATCGAAGGTGTTCTTCATGTTCTTCTTTCGACTTAGAATAGACTAGAATGTCATCTAGATAGACCACAACGAACTTATCAAGATACTCCATGAAAATCGAGTTCATAAGCCTCAAGAAGGTGGCAGGTGCGTTGGTGAGACCGAAAGTCATGACCGTGTACTCATATAGGCCATAGCGGGTGGTGAAAGCTGTTTTGGGAACATCTTCCTTGCGAATCTTGATTTGATGGTAACCACTTCTCAAATCAAGCTTAGAGAATACCACAGCTCCAGCTAGCTGATCGAAGCGATCATTAATCCGCGGAAGGGGATATTTATTCTTGATTGTTTTAGCATTGAGTGCCCGATAGTCCACACAAAGTCTATCAGTCTTGTCTCGCTTCTTCACAAAGATGGTTGGACTACCCCAAGAAGAAGTACTGTGCTGAATGAAACCCAACTTCTCTTGTTCATCCAACTGACGCTTAAGTTCAGCCAACTCAGCAGGACCCATTTTATAAGGCCGCTTGGAAATAGGAGCAGTACCAGGTTCAAGTTCAATGACAAACTCAACCTCACGATCCGGAGGCATACCTGGCAACTCTTCAGAAAAGACATCTGGAAACTCACAAACTACAGGAACACTCTGAATACCTTCCATAGCATCATCATTCAGAGTCACCAAAGAATAAAGCTGAATTGCAGGAGTCAGACTTGGAGAATAGACTATATGGCCTTTAGGAATTTTCAGAGAAACCGAACGTTCAGCACAATCAATCACAGCTGCATTTGCTGTCAACCAATCCATGCCCAAGATAACATCAATATCAGAATTGCCCAGAATAATTAAGGAAGCCGGAAACGAAGAGCCACCAATCTCAATTTGATTGCCATGGCTGATATGAGCAGCCCTCATGTTTGACCCAGGAGATTGTACCACAAGACGGTGTAATAAAGGAACCATAGCCAGATCTTGCTCATGAGCAAACTTGTGAGAAACAAAAGAATGCGAAGCACCAGAATCAAACAAAACTCGTGCAGGAACCGAGTTAACATGAAGCATACCCATCACAACTCTAGGAGCATGCTCAGCTTGAGCGGCGTTGACACAGTTGGCACGAGCAACCGTAGATCCCGGCTTAGTGTTGATGTTGAGAGCCCGAGGTGGAGGTGCACGAATCATAGGAGCACTTGCCGCAGGTCTTGGAGGTGGTGGTGGAAGAGCTTTGTTGTTCATTGGACAATTCCAGTGCTGATGCCCAGTGTTTCCACAAGTATAGCAAGCACCAGGTGGACGTGGAGCAACGTAGCCAGGGACTCCGCCAGGCGCTCCAGGGTAGTTGTGGTTGTAGCCCCTGGGAGCCGCAGTGAAGGAGTTTGGTGGCCTTGGTGCGTAGCTTGAAGGTCTTGGTGGAGCAGGGAGCGACGGTGGGGTGTTAGGAACCCAGACACGACGCTTAGAAGGAGCTGTCATAGCAGAAGTGCTTGCTGTATCACGACTGTGTTTCTTTGACTCCTCAAACACTTGCCTACTTGCTTCTTCCTGCAGAGCTGTGTGCTGAAGTTCCAGGAAAGATGCTGGCCTTGCATGAGTGATTGCATATTTTATGGAAGCATTGAGGCCTTGCCAAAACCTCTTTTGCTTCTTCTTGTCATCAGAGATCTCATCGCCACCATAACGAGACAGGTTCATGAAGTTTCTGATGTAGGTGTTGACATTGTCAGTGTCCTGCTTGAGGTTGAGAAACACTTCCTTCATCTTTTCCATGACAATTTCTGACAGATATTGCTCTTTAAAAGCAGCAGTGAACCGCACCCAAGTAGGCTGAAAACCAGAAAGATCTACCTTGAGGTAATTTTCCCACCAGAGAGCTGCATCTCCCTTCAGAAGGTGAGTAGCACACTTGACCCATTCTTGCTCGGGAACATCCGCAGTCATCAGCAACCTTGACACTTCACGAAGCCAATCATCTGCATCAAGTGGCTGATCAGACACCTCAAATTGACGTGGGTTGAACTTGAGAAAACTCTTTATGTCTCCTCGCTTGGGAGGTGGAGGTAGCGGAGCAAACTCATTCCTCCTCACACTTTCCTCGAAGCGCTGCTGGTTTTGCTGCATAGTGCCCAAAGCATTTGCAATACTTGCCAAAGCAGCCCCGAGTTCAGGTGGTATATCCT
Organism: Avena eriantha; assembly: GCA_910589775.1. NCBI lineage: Eukaryota > Viridiplantae > Streptophyta > Magnoliopsida > Poales > Poaceae > Avena > Avena eriantha. Next base: position 446,273,412 of record OU342743.1, on the reverse strand, counting down.
CCTCAGAACGGCGTGGTGGTGCCATCCTGTGATTGATATAAAACACAAGTCAGTACTATAATGGAGAATGAATAATCCAAAATAGTACCAAAATGGAATTAATCAAGATTAAAGAATGCAATTCACTGAGATGATATTAAAATATCAACAAAGTTCAAGGCAATTAGAAGATATTAAGCATAACACACACGACTGAACAAGGAGTGTGGTATACAAACTAACAAAGAAAAAAATTTCCGCAAATTTCGGCATTAAAATACCACTATATGCGCAAAACCACTTAACGAATCAAGATTAGTAACTCTACTAGTTCAATATACAAAAGCAAATGACAAAAGTAGTGGTATGGTCGCGACTCCATCCCGCACTCAAATCATTACTCCGCACATGAATCAGTAAAACACATATCCCAACAACTTCTTCTTAAGATGAACCTAAAGATTGGTAACTACGGAAACGAACACCCCAAACAAGATAACGTCGGATAACAAAGAGTAAGATAGATCGCATCGGTGTACAACGAATCAGAATAGATCACGTCGGTTTACAAAGGCCTGTCGGTATGGAATGTACCAACAGTTGATAACCAAAGGCAGATAGTGATAACATTTGGATGCAACAGATAGACAAGGAATTAACACACACACACACAAACATAACCTATGGTACTACGGAACCCAGAACACGTGAATCCTAGTTTGAATTTTAGAAGAGGATTGAAAACGTTACACTTCCTTACCAGAAAAGGGTGGGTGGGTGGGTAAGAAGAAAAATGGAACCAGTCCTACTCTCACGTTTGTTTTTCCTTAATATACATAACTACCAAAATATTTGCTAGACAGACAACGACCATTTTGGCTGAGACCCTAAAGGGCGGGATGGCTCTGATACCAATTGTAACTACCTCGGTGAATTACGCTCTTAGTTAATACCTGGATGAACGAAAGTGGTTAAAATAGTACGGTGGGGCCCAGGGCCACACACGGTAGACCTTTCGGCCGTCCTAACCACTTTAAAACAACGGGACAAGAACGAGCGACGTAATCGGCAGGCGAAGGGATCAACTACATACACAAATGAGTATGTATGCAAGCCACATACAACAGTCCTCAGAGCCATTCCATCTAAAAGAAATAGAAATATTGCAACACCATACGGCAAGATCCAAATGTCCTAGATAGATATAATAATTTAGGATAGCTCCTCATACATCACACATCAGAGTATCAGGCGGAAGCGAAAAACAAGATCCGAGTACGGATAAGAAGCAAATTGGCATAAGATGCCCCATAAATAAACCCATCCCGCCCACAGATCACACGGATCCCCGTTCCCGGAATCTCTACACCGAATGATCGTTGCCAACATCATCTGTCTCTTCCACCCAGTATCCATCTTGCGGGTACACCTGCTCATCTGAATCAAACAATTTATCGTGTGAGACCCTAGGGGTACTCAGCAAGTCTTAATGCCACTAAAGGGGACACAACCTGGGGGACGCAATTGCAGCAAAAGATAATACCTAACAATTCTATAGAGACTCGCTAACCTTCCGCCTAACCAATGATAGACGGAAGTCCGTGAATTAAGAACAACAGTTATAACAGTATAATTAACAGATCCATCCTCCTCCTCGCTTAGCAACGAGGAAGCGGACGAACATCCCCCATCATCCGTTGGCAGTTTTATTAACCATTCCATGAGTATTGCACTATTTACTAGTCAAGTACTTAGTCAATTTAAAAGTGGTACTTTAATTATACTTGTCTATGATCGAGAAACTGTGCTCCAAGTCGTCCATAACCGCAGACACGGCTTTCAGAAAGATTTACCCTGCAGGGGTGCACGAATAGCAACACACACTCGATCAACCTCGGAAAAACCAAATCAAAACCCAACGAGGCATTCATGACAAAGCAATCACAGGAATCTGAAATATTTCAGGGGGCCACCCCATTAAGCTACCCGCAACGAAGTTGGCCGACTCCGAGACGGACCCAAGGTTTGTGTGAACGGCGGTAAACGACTGGGAACCCGAAAATGTGACTGGGCTTGTCGATACCGCGAAAACGTGTCACGATCCAAAATAGTACAGGTGCTCCTCGCACAATCTTAAATAAAGCAGTAACATGGCATAAGTACGGAATAGTAATAAAGCCCCAAACTAATTGTGGCCCCAAGAAATAAGAACGAATCAAGCTCTGGCTCAGGGGGGTCCATAAGGCCTCCCGGATGTGGATAGTGCGAATAGTCAAGGAACAGGAATCAAGTACTCGGGGTCCTACGTGACACAAGTGAGCATGAAAAACCAAATAGCAGATATTGCTCACCGGTGCCTCTTTCATTAGTTATCCCATTACTACTCAGGTTATGTTGTTTAGGTACCTCATTATCTATCAGACACTCACATACCCTACTCATGCTTTTCTACGACTCGCATGGCTCAAACAACTCCTGCAGTAATGGCTCATGGGACCGGAACAAGCTTAGTGTGGTTTAAAAGTAAAGGCTATGCAGTACTTGGGATTCAATTTAATGCAATCGCGACTCAATGATGCAAGAGTAAGATAGAGGCAATAGGTACTGTATGTATGCAAGCATGTGGTAGTGCTTGCCTGGCAGCTCAGTTGAAGCGAGAGATGGATCTGGGTAATACTCCTGGGATTCCTGGTAATTCTCCTGCTGGGCGTCTATTCGAAGAAGAACCAAACAAACAAGGGCCAACATAAATAAAGTGCACAAGCATATGAATTAGAATGCGACAAGCAAACAAGCATGCCATGATGAATGATGCACAATTTGCATGGCATTGAAGTAGCATGGCAAAGGTGAGGTGTGGATACAAGAAATAAAGCACTTTATTATTTATTTGCCCAAGTTTTATTGTCATAAACGGTTCAGATTTTAAATGTCAACATGATGCATGCTTCAATTCAGAACAAGGATTGCACAAATAGAACGGGCTCGTCGCGCTGATCGATTTAGACATATTATTTGTCAAATTTGGAGTTATAAAACAAAAGTTATTAATTAAATAAGGAAAAGGGCATTTTTATTGTAATTTTAATCATCTCGAAATTTAAAATGTTCAAAATACATTTTGAAGGGCATATTTGAATTCCTCACATTTTTCTGATTCCAAAACATATATTATATGTATTATTTGGATTTGTATTTTAAAAATTATTTGAATCTAAAAAGAATTTGAATTTAAATCAATTTGAAAAGATTTGAATAAAAACAGACTCAGGGAATACGTTTTATACCCAGGCAAAAACAACCCCAGACACTGACAGGTGGGCCTGGTGCTGACTGGGCCACGCGCGCGGGGAAAATCTTTTGTCACCGCGGGCTCGCCTAGCCACTGTGACTGCGGGGTGGGCCAACTGGCACAGGCCCGCGTGTTAGCGGTGAGCGAGACAGGGGCTGACAGGTGGGGCTGGGGCTGGAGCGCGGGTTGCGGCCGGGAAAAACCGAGGGGTTTTCTACAAAAGGGCTAGCGCGGCTGACAGGTGGGGTCGTTAGGAGCGCGGGTCGCAGGAATCAAAAAGGTGGGAGGCTTTTTGCAAATCGTCCACGACCCCGGGTTACTGTTTTTCTTCCTCTCGTGTCTGGCGGCAGGTGCGTGCGTGGCGCGGAGCGGGGATTCGATCCCGAGCCGCGGGAGTGTGCGCTGAGGGGGCTGACCGGTGCGGCGGGCTAGGGGAGCTGACAGGGAGGGGCAGGGGCTTAGGTGAGCTTGCTGCGGCGCAGGATATCTGCAGACAGTGGCGAGCTCTGGCGCACTGAGAGTGCTCGACGAAAAGAACGGCGGCGCTAGGGCGGTACGGCGAGGCGGACCGTGTCAGAGGGGAAGAGGTGCTCACCGCGGGCTCGGTGGTGGGCTCGGCTCGGCGCGAGGATCGGCGAGGCAGCGAGATTGCTGGCGCTCCGACGAACTAGGGTTTCGGGGAGCGGCGAGGTACTGGCGGTGCTGGGGAGCTTCTCGTCCACGTCGGCGCGTACGAGTCGGCGCAGGGGACGGTCCTCGGTCTTCCAGGACACCCCCACGTCGCGCACGCCGGCTAGATCGTCGGGGCGAGGTGGTCGCTGGCGGCGACCGGCGTCGAGGTGGTAGTCGTCGGGGAGGAAGAAGGAGGAGAGGAGGGGCGACTCGGGCCAGATCTGGGCGAGGCCAGAGACGTGGTGAGGGAGGAAAAGAAGGGAGAGAGGGAGGAGGGCAGCTGGGGCACGGCAGATAAAGGTGGCCTCGTTGCCACCTTTTTCCTCCTCCTCCTCGAGCACGTGGGGCAGCTAGGGGCTTGTCCTGGGGGCTGGACGTCGGCAGGAGGGACTGCAGGTGGGGCTGGCACGAGGGAAAAGAAGAGAGAAGGGAGAGGGAGGCTAGCTCGGGCTAGGTAGACACGGGCTAGGGTTAGGGTTGGCTAGGGTTAGGGAGAGGAGTGGCTGGGGTGTGGCCAGGGATAGAGAGGGCATGGCCTGGAGGCAAGCTAGAGGGAGAGAGAGAGAGAGAGAGAGAGAGAGAGAGAGAGAGAGTTTAGGGTTAGGAGAATAGAGAGAGAGGAAAGAATTAGGTTAGGTTTTATTAAGCATTTATATTTTAATTTGATTATGAGGCCAAACCAAGGAGAAGCATGAAACTTGATCTTGCTTGAGACAATGGGAAGGAGAAACAAGAAAGAAAGAGGAAGAAAAGAATTAGGTGGAAAAAGTGAGGCTCAAATGATCATGCTTGAAGAAAATAAATAAAAGAAAAATATATGGTTGAGGTTATGGGGATGGTGGAGTGGTAGGAGGTGGTGATAATCCACAAGAAGAAGAATCAATAAGACAAAAGAAAACTAATGAGATATAAGGTAGAGAGGAAGGTTGCCTGGCCCATGCAAAATAATAATGCCATTATTTATTTGTGAAAACAATATTAATGTTATGGCATTACTCTATGCTTATCCAAGAAGTGGAGATAAAACCAAGCACAAGAATTTAGAGGGTTGAATCCACCCCAAACTACATGAGCTAGAATTAAATAGCAAAAGAAAGAGAAACAAGCTCATGGTTAATGGGATGGTGGGATTATAAAGTGGTGAAAAGAAAGGTGGTAGAATGGAAATAAAAGATATGCCCCCAACTCAACTTGGGCATTGAACAATATATCAAAAGCCAAATACAATATCAAGAGGAAAATACAATTAATAGTACATGTGAGAGAAGAGCCAAAAGAAAAAGGGTTTTATATGATGCTCAAGTGCAAGGTGGCATGATGACATGAGCATGATATAATTATGATGCAACAATAATATCTATGAAGTAGCCAATATCTTACTAGGACAAGTAGCATTACCATTGTTAGACAATTGGGGTGCTATAGTCATAAGAAACTGAAAGATATTATCACAGATAGCGACGTCGCGGTAATAAAAACTAACAGAGTCATTGCATGTGTCTTGTTTTCCGAAACCACATGGATCCACCAGAGTCATTGCATGTGTGTTATTTTCCTAAACCACCACCAGAGTCATTGCATGTGTCTTCTTTTCCTAAACCACATTGATCCACCAGAGTCATTGCATGTGTCTTCCATTCATAAACCACATGGATCCATCAGAGTCATTGCATGTGTGTTCCTTTCCTTAATAAAATGGATCCACTAGAGTCATTGCATGTGTGTTCTTTTCCTAAACCACATTGATCCACCAGAGTCATTGCAAGTGTGTTCTTTTCCCAAACCACATGGATCCACCAGAGTCATTGCATGTGTGTTCCTTTCCTAAACCACATTGATCAACCACAGTCACTGCATGTTTGTTCTTCTCCTAAAAAACCACCAGAGTCATTGCATGTGTGTTCTTTTCCTAAACCACCACTAGATTTATTGCATGTAGCTTCCTTTCCTAAACCACATGGATCCACCAGAGTCATTGCATGTGTGTTCCTTTCCTAAACCACCACCAGAGTCATTGCATGTGTGTTCCATTCATAAACCACATGGATCCATCAGAGTCATTGCATGTGTGTTCCTTTCCTAAACCACCACCAGAGTCATTGCATATGTGTTCCTTTCCTAAACAAAATGGATCCACTAGAGTCATTGCATGTGTGTTATTTTCCTAAACCACATTGATCCACCAGAGTCATTGCAAGTGTTTTTTCCCAAACCACATGGATCCACCAGAGTCATTGCCATTGTGTTCGTTTCCTAAACCACATTGATCCACCAGTGCCATTGCATGTGTGTTCCTTTCCTAAACCACCACCAGAGTCATTGCATGTGTGTTCTTTTTCTAAACCTCTACCAGAGTCATTGCATGTGTGTTCCTTTACTAAACCACGTGGATCCACCAGAATCATTGCATGTGTGTTCTTTTCCTAAACAACCACCAGAGTCATTGTATATGTGTTCCTTTTCTAAACCACGTGATCCACTAGAGTCATTGCATGTGTGTTCCTTTCCTAAAACACATTGATCCACCAAAGTCATTGCACGTGTGTTCTTTTCCTAAACCACCACCAGAGTCATTGCATGTATGTTCCTTTCATAAACCACATGGATCCACCAGAGTCATTGCATGTGTCTTATTTTCCTAAACCACATGGATCCAGCAGAGTCATTGTATGTGTGTTCTTTTCCTAAACCACCACTAAAGTTATTAGATGTGTGTTCCTTTCATGAACTACATGGATCCACCAGAGTTGTGGCGTCCCGCTAAAACCACTACTAGAAAATTGCTGTGTATTTGTGCATTGCATCATCATGACTGCCTGCTCATGTCATTATGGCACATTGCATTTGAGCATCGTCATGGTATCATGCATATTTTTCTTGTTTTTTTTCGAAGCGCAAAAGTATTTTTATTAAACACCGTATTTTGTTTTTCTAAAATATTCGTACGGTCTAATATATATTAAGCCGTCATCTCTCTTTGTTATTTTAAAATTAAAACAATATTTTTTCCGGTCCGTTAAGTGACCATAAAGATTTTCTTATTTTACTAAAATAAAATTAGGCAAAAAAAACCCGTCTAAAGTTTTGTTCCAAAACTACTTTCGTCTAGTCTACTTTAGACTATATAAATACACCAATCCCCTTCCTTCCTCCAAACCATAGCCTCCAGATCAGCCCAAAATTCCCCACATCTTTATCCCCACCATATCTCGCAGCAGCGCTGTAGCTTTGGCCTCCTTGCTCCTGCTCCAGATGCACCGAAAGGTACTACTCCTATTCTTTTTTCCAGTCTTTAAATTCCTTGTAAAATCCATACGCATAGAGGCATGCAGGATTTTAATCGATGCCGCCAATTTCCCTGGGATGTCATGCCTCTTCCTTTGTTCCTTGAACTGTTGAAGCCAATCCAAACCTCTGTTATTCCTTGCAGCATCGAAGCCATAAATCAATAGCCTTGGGTCGCATTGAAATTGTGCAACGATATGCGCGGCCGCTTCTTATTTAGATTGGATCAGCTCCATCACTCCACCTTCAATCGATCTAACACCAGATCGCCACCAACCACACGCCAACTCCAGCAAGGGAAGCTTTTCCTGACGCCGGCCGCTGAATTTTCTCTCCATCGCCTGGGCCTCGATCTGCTCCCTCGCGCGCCTGTAGCTACTCTGCTGCCGCGCATGACCTGCAACGCCCCAGCTTGCCCCTTTGCGCGAGCGAGAAGCCACGCTGGCCCAGCTCGCCTAGCACCAGCCGACCAGGTTGCATCGGGCTCCTCGTCGTCCTTTTCCTATTGATATGTCATGTCCATTTACGCCCTTGTTCCCTACAGCAACACCATAGCAGAGCATCAGCGCCTAGGTTCTCATGTGTTTTCTTTCTAGGCATTTCCTGTCACCATCGCTTCAGCTATGTTGGTGGTGGACTCGCCTGTCAACTGTTCGGCCATTTTTCCACGAGAAAGTTGACCGTGATTTTGGCTATTTGTACTCCAACCATAATAAGACGCTATCAATGAGACTACTTCCGCTACTTTGACTACGATTTGAAGATCCATCTCTCCATCTTTCCAATCGTGAGATTCAACCCCTATACCTATTTTGTACAGATGTCATCTATCTATGCATATTAAATCATTCATGCTCTCATGCATATATGTGGTTTGGGGTTAAATAGTCGCTCACCAAATAATTAAATATGGAGCGCATATGCGGGTTTTTCTAGTCTTATATTGCCTCCATTTAAATTTGTGTAGCGAAACGATGCCATGATTGCCTTGTTAATTCCACATTTAATTTGCGGGGTAGTTAAATACATGAACCTTCTATTTAATTGTCGGGACCCCGGTTCCGCTTAATATTGCCTAATTGCATCGCATCTTTGCCATGTCATGCATCATACATGCATCATACCGGATCTTCTATCGTAGTATTAAATATTGCATCCGGTGTTTCTTCTAGTGTTTGCTTCTTCGCGGATTAGGCCGATGAGTTGATGCGAGTATCGACAAGTTCTCCGGATATGATCCTTCGGCAGTGTTTTCCAGGCGAGCATCTCTCCCCCTTCTACCTATTTTGTATTTATAGTCTTTATTTCCTCCTATTGATCTTTTGCTATCCGTGTCGCGATGCTTTAGTGTTCCGTACCAGTTATATTCCGTGCAGCCTTTTATATTGCCTTGGACACCTCCTATTACCTGTTGTTTGGTAGATAGCGGGCCTTGCGAGTCGTAGTTGCTTACTCAGGTGCGATCTCGTATTGACAAGTACCACAGTTGTTGGAATGCTGGCAGATGTTTATGGTGGAGATGATCATGACTTTAAATACAAATATTAAATTGTTGGGACAACTAATGAAAGAGGCACCGGTGGGCAATATACGCTATTTGGTTTTTCCTGCCCACTTGTGTCCCGTAGGCCCCGAGTACTTGATACCTGTTCCTCGACTATTCGCACTATCCACATCCGGGAGGCCTTATGGACCCCCCCTGAGCCAGAGCTTGATTCATTTCTATTTCTTGGGGCCACAAACTAGTTTGGGGTTTTATTTACTATCCTGTACTTATGCCATGTTTACTGCTTTATTTAAGATTGTGCGTGGAGCACCTGTACTGTTTAGGATTGCGGAGTGTTTTCGCGGTATCGACAAGCCCAGTCACACTTTTGGGTTCCCAGTCGTTTACAGCCATTGACGCAAACCCTGGGTTCGTTCCAGAGCCGGCCAACTTCGTTGCGGGTAGCTTAGTGGGGTGGCCCCCTGAAATATTTTATGAATCCTGTGATCGGTTAGTCGTGAATGCCTCGTTGGGTTTTGAGTTGGTTTTTCCGAGGTTGATCGAGTGTGTGTTGTTATTTGTGCACCCCTGCAGGATAAAACTTTCTGAAAGCCGTGTCCACGGTTATGGACGACTTGGAGCACAGTATCTCAATCATAGACAAGCATAACTAAAGTAGTGCTATAAACTTGATTTAATATATGACTAGTAATCAGATTCAACTATCATGGAATGGATATTAAAAATGCCAACAACTGGTGGATCTATGGTGCTCTGTGTCGTGCTGTACCTGCCTAGTAAGTATTGCAACTCCAATGGAATGTGATAAAAGTGCCAACAACTGCTAGGTTTTGGGATACCTCGGGACAATTATAACTGACTAGTAAATGTTCCAACTACAACGGAATGGTGATTAAAACTGCCCACTACTTATGCTATCAGGATGACTCGTGCTATCTATATCTGACTAGTAAGTGCTTCAAATATAACCGAATGAATAAAATTGCCAACTGTGTGAGTTCCTCGGTTTGACTTCCTCGTTTGGTCTCGAGGGGGAATACCAGGATGGGTATGTTTGGTGTTAGTATAAGGTTGGTTCCGAGTAGGTCTTTCTTATCTCTCTCTAATAGCCGACAGTTAATCGAGTCTCTATAGGATGTTTAGTGCATGCTGCGCTGCCGCTTCAGTCCACCATACCTATGTAGGCGACAGCCGCCGAATTCTAGCCTCGCCGTGTACTGGCCTTAGTACTGACGCTCCTCTTTTTTCTTTCCCTTTATCGGCACCCCTTTTGTTTTAGCAGGTTTAAGTTCGATGTCGTTAGCAGGGTTACCCTTCCGGCTTGGCCTGGGCAGGGTTATGGACGCCACTGGTTATTCTTCAGGGCTCTTAGCCCATTTGTATCTTGTCCGTACTCGGACGCTGTATCGTTTTCAAGGTGATTTGGATCTTTGTATTGTATATCTGTATTCTTGACTCGTTGAGTCGCTGTTGTATATATATATATCTATTCTGTGGGTCCCATCGAGTAATGGTATTACTTCGTTTTCCACCCGCACGAAAGTGCCTGGTGGGCGTCCTTGAATCGTTTCTATGCGGGTTTGGCGGAAAGGGCTAAAACTTGCATAGCGCCGACTCGAGGGTGTTACAAGAGTCATTGCATGTCTGTTCCTTTTCAAAACTATATGGATTCACTAGAGTCATTGCATGTGTGTCATTTATCTAAACCACCAACGGAGTCATTGCATGTGTCTTCTTTTCCTAAACCACATGGATCAACCAGAGTCATTGCATGTGTGTTATTTTCATAAACCACCACCAGAGTCATTGCATGTGTCTTCTTTTCCTAAACCACCACCAAAGTCATTGCATGTGTGTTCCATTCATAAACCACATGGATCCACCATAGTCATTGCATGTGTGTTCTTTTCCTAAACCACATTGATCCACCAGACTCATTGCAAGTGTGTTCTTTTCCCAAACCACATGGATCCACCAGAGTCATTGAATGTGTGTTCCTTTCCTAAATCACAAGGATCCACTAGAGTCATTGCATGTGTGTTCTTTTCCTAAACCACCACTAGCGTCATTGCATGTGCGTTCCTTTCCTAAACCACATGATCCACCAGAGTCATTGCATGTGCGTTCCTTTCCTAA
>OU342743.1:446212540-446262441 GCA_910589775.1 Avena eriantha | reverse complement strand
CTCTATACCTAGTTTCTACCTCATTACTGATAAGTACTCTTTACCTCGTTCCATGATATGTCATCCCTTGTGACCTAGTCACATGCTTGCAAGCTAACTAGATGACATTCCACCGAGAGGGCCCAGAGCATATCTATCCGTCATATGGATGGACAAATCCCAATCTTGGTCCATGCGCTTCAACACATACTTTCAGAATACCCAATGACACCTTTATAACCACCCAGTTACGAAGCGGTGTTTGAGGTCATCAAAGTATCCATCCGGTGATGGTGATTAACATAACCTCATGGTTGAAGTATTAGGTTACTATGCATTTGAAAGCTTATAGCAATACGAACTTAATGACTTGATCTTATGCTACGCTAACTATGGGTGTGTGTCCATTACATCATTCTCCTAATGATATGATCTTGTTATTAACGATATCCAATATCCATGATCAGGAAACCATGATCATCCATTAATCAACAAGCTAGTTTAACAAGAGGCTTACTAGGGACTCTTTTATGTTTACAAAGCACACAAGTATTAATGTTTCCGCTTAATACAATTATAGCATGGGATGTAAACATTTATCATAAACATAAAGATATAATAATAACCACTTTATTATTGCCTCTTGGGCATATCTCCAACAGTCTCCCACTTGCACTAGAGTCAATAATCTAGTTAAAAACTTGTGCATTCAACACCTATGGCTTTCTGGTGTTGTATAGACACTATTGCTAGTGGTAAACATAATCTTCAGATCTGACACTTCCAGGTCCGTGTGTATATGCATGTCCTTGCGTCTCTACGCATTACTCATTCTCCAATGAGATGGCATTGTATAAATTTGGTCCTTTGGTGAGACCTTTAGTTCCTTCGGCTCAAAATATGTTGATATTATTGTGACACAATATATATTCATAGTATTAGCCCACTTTGAACCACACCTAGTTTGATAACAAACTACTTAACACAAATGCCCTCCTTTGCTGCTACTATAGCAGTTATATACTTAGCCTTTTGTTGTAGTATCCGTCACAATGTCTCAACTTTGGAACTCATCCAAATCCATCATGGAACATCCTTTCCATTACATTGTGCTACCCATAGTCTAAATTGAGATAAATTTAATTTGTATCTTGTGACAAAACTAGTATCAATGTAACACTTTACAATGAACTACCTTTAACTATTTGTCACTTATACATGGTATATTCTTAGTTCTTCCAAAGCTCATAAGAATATCTTTACTATTGTCCAATGATCATCTTATGAATCATTCTGGTATATGCTCATAACATTTAGAGCATAGGACATATCTGGATGTGTACATCTCAAAGAATGATTGATCAAAATATTCTTGTGATTTCACCAAGTGTCAAAACACTTGAATCTCGTGTCAACACACTCGAATCTTGATTCAGTCCTTTCCGTGCGTCAAGAACCTTGCTTGTTGTTTCCATATTGAACTCATTCAACATATTATCTATGTACATCTGACAAAACCATATTAGAGCCTCAATCTATCCATATAGACATTGATGCCTAATTCTTGGGTTATGCCTAAGTCTTTCATCGAAATGAAATTCTTAACCTGTGTCAATACAAGATACATCATTTCCAATCAACAATATGTCCTCTACATAATGTATTAGAAATATGTCTCAGCGCTCCCACTTAATTTCTTGCAAATGGAAGCATCTTCATCATCTCCGATGAATTTAAACTCTTTTAACAGTTTCATCATGGTAAAGATTCCAACTCCGCTATGCTTACTTCAACTATTGAAGTTTACATGCCCTTTTAGCACCCTTTGAATTAACAAAACCCTTCGGACCATGTCATGTACATGTCCTAGGTTACCGTTCTATTAGAAGAACCTTGTTTTGTTTATTCAACTACCATATACCAAATTATATGTAGTGGTTGCTACATCAATCCGTCAAGACTATATATCGCTATGAAAGATCAAATCTTGTCATAGTCAACTCCTTGAACATTGTCGTAAACTTCTTTCTGACATGTCAACTATTTCTTTATAAATCCAATCACGACCGATAGGCTTCACGCCTTTCCGGAGGGTCTTCCAAGTTCAGAAAATTGATTTCTCGTGTATGGATACTATCACGGATTCTATGACTTCTAGTCATTTTATGGAGTCAGGGCCCATCATCGCTTCTTTGCATGTAGTCGGTTCAACATTGTCAAAACAATAACGACTTGCTTATCAAATCTTACTATTTGATTCTTACCGACCCACACGGTTCTATAGGAACTCTAATCTCCGAGATCACACCTTTTGTAATCACGAGAGCCATGAGCATTGTGGCCGTCACCGGGACACTTTCCAGCGCTGCGCTACTTAGCACATATAGCTAAGGTTCAACAACCTTCTCAAAGTTCTATTGTCCTCCCACTTAACTTTTCACGAAAAATTCCTTCTCAAGAAACTTGATGTTCCAAGTAACAAACTCTTTTGTCCTTGGTGTTATGGAGAAATTCCCAACAAATTCTTTGGGATAACCTACAAAGACGTGCTTATCCGACTTTGGTTGTAAACATTTTACTTATGCATAACATACCAAAATTTAAGAAAAGACAATTCGGGATTTATCCCAAACCACAACTCATATGGTGTCATTTCAATGGATCACGATGGTGCTCTTTTCAGTGTAAAAGCGGTAGTCTCTAAAGCTTCAATCTTTAAAACATAATGGCAGTTTTATAAATGACACCCTTGATCTTACCATCTCAAACATGGTTTGATTTCATCTCTCGAATATGCCATACTCCTATGGTTTATCGGGAAACACAAATCATGGAACAATTCCTCAAGTCTCATGTGTTTTTGCTAAACATGTAACTCAAATATCTTCCTTTATGATCGAATCATAAACTCTTTATTTTCTTGTTACAATGATTTTCAACTTCATCTTGAAAGTCTTTGAACAACTTTCAAATGTTTCATACTTCCTCCTTATTAAGTAAATATACAAATATATTCACTCAAATTTTCGGAGAAAGCATATGAAGCAAAAAGATCCATCGCATATCGCTACACATAATGGACTATGCACACCAGCATGCACAATTTCCAATAAGCTAGTCATCCGTTCCTCTTTGGCCTATGGACAGAGTTTCAATTATCTCGAGGAAAGTCTCACATGCGTCAATTGATCAAAATCAAAGACTCCAAAATTCCATCAACATGGAGTTTCTTCATGTTTTCTTTCAAATATAATTTAAACAGCGATGTCACTTCATAAGTGATCTTTCAATCATTTGTCTTGCGACATTTTAGCAATAGTGTTTATGGATGTGATTTCTCCCACTAGACTTGTAAAAGTTCATCCATCCTTTATTGAATACGGTAATTATTTAAACAACCATTGTTCTCGTAATACCGAAACAAAATAACAATTACTAAAACAAATATTGAATGCTAGGTTTGATGACAACAAAAAACACAATAACACTTTATTTGTTTACGATGAACATCATCACTCATTCTCTTGCTAGTTATTTAGGCCATAGTAGTTCATGAATTGCGTTGTCCTGTATGACACTTCATACCAACCGATTCGGTATCCAATACCGGTATCCAATACCTAAGAGCCACATTGTTTAACAAGCAAGGAATATAACCATAACATGTATATCTTCTATATACCCAAGTTGGACATCTCCAACCTTATAAAATCTGCCAAATATTTTATAGATTCTCTTTCAGCAATTCCTTTTTCTTTTAAAAGAATCTATCAACATCAATAGTGGTGTCATTCACATGACACATAGTACAAAGCGTATATAGTCAAATACTAATACCTTTGGACTTGCACTTTGAAGTGGATCACCATCATCAAATGTTTGGCATTCTTTCAAAAAACCATTCTTTAGTAATCTATTATTGTAGTAAACATTTTACTTACATCTTCTATTCATCCTTATCATGACATATTTCATGATCAAGCTACTATAGCTTATAAGGAGGAATCACGAGTATAATATCAGTTCCCAAAACCTTTTTGGTAGATTCGGATGCCTAGCATCTCCATCCTTCACAAATTCTCATACAATAAGAGAACATGTATTTTGCTAAATTATACTCTATCATAATGCAACCAAAAACATTGTTTCAGATATCACAATATCTTCCACACATGATGATTTCTGAAACAATTATTTAAGCTCCTAGATAACCTCGATATTAAAACAACTTTTGAATATCAAGAATCATGGAGGCAAACATGATACTTTAGATACTAACATTGGAATTCTTACTCTTAATTTAATACTAATTATTAAACTTCATGGAGTAAATAGAGTTTGCTGAAAGTTTGCAATAGGATTTATAAACTTTAAATTGACATTCAAAACAATACGATACCAGTTTGTAAAGTAAATATCCAGAATTTCTATAGTTCCACTATCTCAACTATAACTAAGCGTAAGGTGGTGAACGGATGCCAATGACTACAACAAACTATGCAAATTCACTTTGATTGTGTTTATGATAAATTGAGTTCGACTTATCCAAATTACAAATGAACTTCCACTCAAAACAACATCCCTCGAGTTGTTTTAGTGATTACATGAACCAAATTCACTACACCAAGTCCGATCATCACGTGAGATGATGTAGCTTTAAAGGCGAACAATCAACATGTTCATCATATCATCCATATGACTCATGCTTTACCTTTCGGTATTCCGTGTTCCGAGACCATGTCTGTACATGCTAGGCTCGTCAAGGTTAACCTTAGTTTCTGCATGTGCAAATCTGGCTTGCACCCATTGTATGCAAACGTAGAATCTATCACATATGATCATCACGAGATGCTTCAAAACGACGAGTCTTAGCAATGGTGCCAACTAAGGACGAACACTTTATTACTTGATATTTAGTGAGAGGGATCATCTTATAATGCTACCGTCTCGATCTAAGCAATACAAGATGCATAAAGGATTAATATCACAGGCAATTCATAATATGTGATATGATATGGCCTTTCTTCTTGTGCCTTTGATGTCCATCTCCAAAGCATGGACATGATCTCCATCATCACCAGCGCGGCGTCAAGGTCCGTGGCGCCGCTTCATGGTTGTCCATCACCAACAGCAACTATTACAAGTACTTGGAATAAAGCTATTACATGATGAATAGACACGCAGGTCTTAAACAAAATTTAAAGACAACCATTAGGCTCCTGCCGCCTGCCATATTACAATAAGGATCATTGCATACATCAAATATAATCACAATCACATAATGGCCATATCACATCACAAAACCCCTGCAAAAACGAGTTAGACGCCTCTAATCTTCTTTGCATGTTTTACGTGGCTTGGGGCTTTCGAATAAGAATGGATCTTACCTACGAACATGAACCACAACGTTGATACAAGTGCTATCAAGTGCAAAGTGTAGATTGGATCTATACTATGGTGGGAGAGACAGACACCCGCAAAGCCACTTGTGCAAAGCAAGTTACACGTCAAGCGTGGAGCAAGTCTCATGTGCGATCACATGTAAGGTTAGCCCGAGCCGCTTCATCCCACCATACCGCAAGATGCAAAGTACACAAAGCAAAAGACGGCACGAGCACCAACGCCCACAAAACCATTGTGTTCTACTCGTGCAATAGATCTACGCATAGACACGGCTTTGATACCACTGATGGGTTCGTAGCATGGAAAACAAAAATTTTCTACCGCGAGAATGAACAAAACCCAGATCTAATCTATATAAAAGCCAAGATCTAATCTATTAGACATGTGCAACGAGATAGATCTGTACTAACCCTTGTAGACCTGAAAGCATGACGAGATTGGATCTCGTGGTTGGTGTAGTCGATCACTTGCCGATCTCAAGATCGAGTGGACGATCCTTCTGGCGCCGCGTTCCGGCAGCGCTTCCGCAGTCGGTCACACGTGCGGAGTCGAAGCAGACCTTCCTCTCCTCGTTCCAGCGAGCAGTGGAGGTAGTAGATCTTCTCCACGGAATCCCAGCAGCACGACGGCGTGGTGGTGGTGGTGGAGTAGAGAATTCTGCAGGGCTTCGCCTAAGCCAGAGCAGAGGGAAGGAGGAGGAGAGAGGCGGCTAGGGTTTGGAGTGGAAGGGGCAAGGGGGTGGCGCCTCCACCCCCTCTATTTATGGGAGGGAGGTGCCATGGGGAGGTGGAGTCCTTGTAGGACTCCCCTCTCCCTTTGGCCGGCGGATCAAGGAGGTGGGGGGAGAGTCCTACTCCCCCACGAATCCTTGTCTTACCCCACAAGGATTCCTTGATCCTTTCTTGGTTTTCAAGTAAACTCCAAGAAATCTTCCAGAACCTTCCGGAACATTCCGAAACCTTCTAGAATCCCCATACAAATACTCCGGAACATTTCCTAACTTAGAAAATGATCCCCAATATATGAATCTTATTCTCCGGACAATTCCGAAGCTCCTTGTGACATCTCGAATCCAATCCGAGACTCCGAACAACATTCCGTCTCCAACGCACATTCCATATCTACTTAAAACAACTTCGAACCTTAAGTGTGTCACCCTACGGTTCGTGAATATGCAGACATGATGGAGACACCTCTCCGATCAATAACCATCAGCGGAACCTAGAGATCCGTAATGGCTCCCACATACTCAACGATGACTTCATGATCGATAGAACCATTTACATACGAGACCAATTCCCTTTGTCACGCGATACTATACTTATCCGACGTTTGATCGTCGGTATCTCTATACCTACTTCTACCTCGTTACTGATAAGTACTCTTTACTCGTTCCGTCATATGTCATCCCTTGTGACCTAGTCACATGCTTGCAAGCTAACTAGATGACATTCCACCGAGAGGGCCCAAAGCATATCTATCCGTCATATGGATGGACAAATCCCAATCTTTGTCCATGCGCTTCAACACATACTTTCAGAATACCCAATGACACCTTTATGACCACCCAGTTACGAAGCGGTGTTTGAGCTCATCAAAGTATCCATCCGGTGATGGTGATTAACATAACCTCATGGTCGAAGGATTATGTTACTATGCATTTGAAAGCTTATAGCAATACGAACTTAATGACTTGATCTTATGCTACGCTTACTATGGGTGTGTGTCCATTACATCATTCTCCTAATGATATGATCTTGTTATTAACGACATCCAATATCCATGATCAGGAAACCATGATCATCCATTAATCAACAAGCTAGTTTAACAAGAGGCTTACTAGGGACTCTTTTATGTTTACAAAACACACAGGTATTAATGTTTCCGGTTAATACAATTATAGCATGGGATGTAAACATTTATCATAAACATAAAGATATAATAATAACCACTTTATTATTGCCTCTTGGGCATATCTCCAACAGGTTTAGGAATAAAACACACATGCAATGACTCTGGTGGATCCATGTGGTTTAGGAAAAGAACATACATGTAATGACTCTGGTGGTTGTTAGGAAAAGAGGACACATGCAATGACTCTGCTGGGTCAATGTGATTTAGGAAAGGAAGACACATCCAATGACTCTTGTGGATCCATGTAGTTTAGAAAAAGAACACACTAGCAGTGAGTCTGGTGGATCAATGTGGGGTAGGAAAGGAACAGACATGCAATGACTCTAGTGGTGGTTTAGGAAAAGAACACACATGTAATGACTCTGGTGGATCCATGTGGTTTAGGAAAGGAACACACATGCAATGACTCTGCTGGATCCATGTGGTTTATGACAGGAACACACATGCAATGACTCTCGTGGATCAATGTGGTTTAGGAAAAGAAGAGACATGCAATGACTCTAGTGGTGGTTTAGGAAAACAACACACATGCAATGACTCTGGTGGATCCATGTGGTTTAGGAAAATAAGACACATGCAATGACTCTAGTGGTGGTTTAGGAATAAAAAACACATGCAATGACTCTGGTGGATCCATGTGGTTTAGGAAAAGAACATATCTGTAATGACTCTGGTGGTTGTAAGGAAAAGAGCACACATGCAATGACTCTGGTGGATCAATGTGATTTAGGAAAGGACGACACATGCAGTGACTCTTGTGGATCCATGTAGTTTAGAAAAAGAACACACTAGAAGTGAGTCTGGTGGATCAATGTGGTGTAGGAAAGGAATAGACATGCAATTACTCTAGTGGTGGTTTAGGAAAAGAACACACATGCAATGACTCTAGTGGATCCATGTGGTTTAGGAAAGGAACACACATGCAATGACTTTAGTGGAGCCATGTGGTTTATGAAAGGAACACACATGCAATCACTCTGGTGGATCCATGTGGTTTAGGAAAAGAAGACACATGCAATGACTCTAGTGGTGGTTTAGGAATAAAACACACATGCAATGACTCTGGTGGATCCATGTGGTTTAGGAAAAGAACATATATGTAATGACTCTGGTGGTTGTTAGGAAAAGAGCACACATGCAATGACTCTGGTGGATCAATGTGATTTAGGAAAGGAAGACACGTGCAATGACTCTTGTGGGTCCATGTAGTTTAGAAAAAGAACACACTAGTAGTGAGTCTGGTGGATCAATGTGGGGTAGGAAAGGAACAAACATGCAATGACTCTAGTGGTGGTTTAGGAAAAGAACACACATGTAATGACTCTAGTGGATCCATGTGGTTTAGGAAAGGAACACACATGCAATGACTGTACTGGATCCATGTGGTTTATGAAAGGAACACACATGCAATAACTCTGGTGGATCAATGTGGTTTAGGAAAAGAAGACACATGCAAAGACGCTAGTGGTGGTTTAGGAAAACAACTCACATGCAATGAATCTGGTGGATCCATGTGGTTTAGGAAAAGAAGACACATGCAATGACTCTAGTGGTGGTTTAGGAATAAAACACAAATGCAATGACTCTGGTGGATCCATGTGGTTTAGGAAAAGAACATACATGTAATGACTCTGGTGGTTGTAAGGAAAAGAGCACACATGCAATGACTCTGGTGGATCAATGTGATTTAGGAAAGGAAGACACATGCAATGACTCTTGTGGATCCATGTAGTTTAGAAAAAGAACACACTAGCAGTGAGTCTGGTGGATCAATGTGGTGTAGGAAAGGAACATACATGCAATTACTCTAGTGGTGGTTTAGGAAAAGAACACACATGAAATGACTCTGGTGGATCCATGTGATTTAGGGAAAGAACACACATGCAATGACTCTGGTGGTGGTTCAGGAAAAGAACACACATGCACTGACTCTGGTGGATCCATGTGGTTTATGAAAGGAACACACATGCAATGAATCTGGCGGATCCATGTGATTTAGGAAATGAAGACACATGCAATGACTCTAGTGGTGGTTTAGGAAAAGAACACACATGCAATGACTCTGGTGGATCCATGTGGTTTAGTAAAAGAACACACATGTAATGACTCTCGTGGATCAATGTGGTTTAGGAAAGGAACACACGTGCAATGACCTTGGTGGATGCATGTGGTTTAGGAAAAGAACACACTTGCAATGACTGTGGTGGTGGTTTAGGAAAGGAACACACATGCAATGACTCTGGTGGATCCATGTGGTTTAGGAAAGGAACACACATGCAATGACTCTGGTGGATCCATGTGGAAAGGAACACACATGCAATGACTCTGATGGATCCATGTGGTTTATGAAAGGAAGACACATGCAATGACTCTGGTGGTGGTTTAAAAAAAGAACACACATGCAATGACTCTTTTGGATCCATGTGGTTTAGGAAAGGAACACACATGGAATGACTCTGGTGGATCCATGTGGTTTATGAAAGGAACACACATGCAATGACTCTGGTGGATCAGTGTGGCTTAGGAACAGAAGACACATGCAATGACTCTAGTGGTGGTTTAGGAAAAGTACACACATGAAGTGACTCTGGTCGATCAATGTGGTTTAGGAAAGGAACACACCTGGAGTGACTCTGGTGGATCCATGTGGTTTAGGAAAGGAACACACATGCAATGACTGGTGGATCCATGTGGTTTAGGAAAGGAACACACATGCAATGACTCTAGTGGAACAATGTGGTTTAGGAAAGGAACACACATGCAATGACTCTGGTGGATCCATCTGGTCTATGAAAGGAACACACATGCAATGACTCTTGTGGATCCATGTGGTTTAGGAAATGCAATGAATCTGGTGGTAGTTTAGGAAAAAGAACACACATCCAATGACTCTGGTGGATCCAGGTTCTATAGGAAAATAAGGCAGATGCAATGACTCTGGTGGTGGTTTAGGAAAATAACACACATGCGATGACTCTAGTGGATCCATGTGGTTTAGGAAAGGAACACACATGCAATGACTCTGGTGGATCCATGTGGTTTATGATAGGAACACACATGCAATAACTCTAGTGGTGGGTTAGGAAAACAACACACATGCAATGACTCTGGTTGATCCATGTGGTTTAGGAAAAGAATACACATGCAATTACTCTAGTGGTGGTTTAGGAAAAGAACACACATGCAATGACTCTGGTGGATAAATGTGATTTAGGGAAAGAACACACATGCAATGACTCTGGTGGTGGTTCAAGAAAAGAACACACATGCACTGACTCGGGTGCATCAATGTGGTTTAGGAAAAGGAACACCCATGCAATGACTCTGGTGGATCCATGTGTTTTAGGAAAAGAACACACTTGCAATGACTCTGGTGGATCAATGTGGTTTAGGAAATGAACACACATGCAATGATTCTGGTGGAACCATGTGGTTTAGGAAAAGAACTCACATGGAATGATTCTGGTGGAACCATGTGGTTTAGGAAAGGAACACACATGCAATGACTCTAGTGGAGGTTTAGAAAAAGAACACACATGCAATGACTCTGGTGGTGGCTTAGGAAAGGAACACACATGGAATGACTCTGGTGGACCCATGTGGTTTAGGAAAGGAATACACATGCAATGACTATAGTCGTGGTTTAGGAAAGGAACACATATGAAATGACTCTGTTGGATCCATGTGGTTTTTGAAAGGAACACACATGCAATGACTCTAGTGGTGGTTTAGGAAAAGAACACACATGCAATGAATCTGGTGGATCAATGTGGTTTAGGAAAGGAATACACATGCAATAACTCTGGTGGATCATGTGGTTTAGGAAAGGAACACACACTGTAACACCCTCGAATCGGCCCTATGCAAGTTTTAGCGATTCCCGCCAAACCTGCATAGAAACGATTCAAAGATGCCCACCAGGAAATTGCGTGCGGGTGGAAAACGAAGTAATAACATTACACAATAGTCCATGATGGAACCCACAAAAACATATATATTCAACAACGGCTCCATGAGTTAAAAATACAGATATACAATACAAAGATCCAAATCACCGAAAAAACGATACAACATCCGTGTACGGATAAGATGCAAATGGGGCTAAGAGCCCTGAAGAATAACCAATGGCGTCCATAACCCTGCCCAGGCCAAGCCAGAAGGGTAACCCTGCTAACGACATCGAACTTATACATGTTAAACAAAAGGGGTGCCGACAAAGGGCATAGGAAAAAGGGAGCGGTCAGTACTGAGGCCAGTACATGGCGAGGCTAGAATTCGGCGGCTCTCGCCTACATAGGTATGGTGGGCTGAAGCGGCAGCAAAGCATGCACTAAACAACCTATAGAGACTCGATAAATTGTCGTCTATTAGAGAGAGATAAGAAAGACCTATTCGGAACCAACCTTATACTAACACCAATCATACCCATCCTGGTATTCTCCCTTGAGACCAAACGAGGAAGTAAAACCGAGGAACTCGCACGATTGGCAGTTTTATTCATTCCATTATAGTTGCAGCACTTACTAGTCAAATATAGATAGCATGAGTCATCCTGTTAGCATAAGTAGTGGGCAGTTTTCATTAACCATCCAATTGTAGTTGCAGTACTTACTAGGAAGATTCAATTAGCATGTGACATCCCAAACCCAGCAGTTGTTGGCACTTTTAGTTCATTCCATTGGAGTTGCGATACTTACTAGGCAGGTATAACGTGACACGATACACCCCAGTTCCACCAGTTGTTGGCACTTTTATTATCCATTCTATTGTAGTGAAGCTGATTACTAGTCAAATATTAAGTCAAATTTATTGCACTACTTTAGTTATGCTTGTTTATGATCGAGATACTGTGCTCCAAGTCTTCCATAACCGCGCACATGGCTTTCAGAATGATTTACCCTGCAGGGGTGCACAAATAGCAACACCCGCACGATCAACCTCGGAAAAACCAAATCAAAACCCAACGAGGCTTTCACGACAAAGAAATCACAAGATTCATAAAATATTTCAAGGGGCCACCCCACTAAGCTACCCCCAACGAAGTTGGTCGGCTCTGGAACGGACCCAGGGTTTGCGAGAACGGCTGTAAACGACTGGGAACCTGAAAGTGTGACTGGGCTTGTCGATACAGCGAAATCGTGTCGCGATCCAAAACAGTACAGGTGCTACACGCACAATCGTAAATAAAGCAGTAAAGCATAGCATAAGTACAAGATAGTAATAAAACCCCAAACTAGTTTGTGGCCCCGAGAAATAAGAAATGAATCAAGCTTTGGCTAAGGGGATTCATGGTCCCACATGCGGATAGTGCGATAGTCAAGGAATAGGTATCAAGTACTCGGGGCCTACGAGACACAAGTGAGCAGTTAAAAACCAAATATTATCTATTGCCCACCGGTGCCTCTGCATTAGTTATAACTATTCCCAGCATTTTAATCAAGTTGTATTTAAGGTCATGATCATCTCCACCATTAAACATGTGCCAACCTTCCAACAACGGTGGAGTGACAACCACACGAAGAAGCACCTGAGCAAGCAACTATGACTCGCAAGGCTGACTATCTATCAAACAACAGGCAATAGGACGTGTCTAAGGCAATATAGAGGCTGGAGTGAATATAAATGGTGCACGGAAACTAAAGCATCGCAACGAGGATAGCAGTAGATAACCTAGAGGAAGTAAAGACTATAAATGCAAAATAGGTAGGAAGGGGGAGAATGCTCGCCTGGGAAACACTGCCGAAGATACATATCCGAAGGACTTGTCGATACTTGCATCAACTCAACGGCCTAATCCGTGAAGAAGAAAAGCACTAAAAGAAATACCGGATGCACTATTTAATACTACGGCAGAAGATCAGGCATGATGCATGAATGACGCATGACATGGCAATGATGCGATGCAATTAGACAATATTAAACGGAACCGGGGCCCTGACAGTTAACTACAAGGTTCAAGTTGTTTAGCTACCCCGCAATTTAAATGCTGTATTAATAAGGCAAAACATGGCATCGGTTCTCTACACAAATTTAAATGGAGCCAATATAAGACTAGAAAAGCCCGCATATGGCCTCCATATTTAATTATGAGATGGCTCTACAAAGTGCCCCCAAACCACAAAATATGAGTGCAAGCATGTACAATTATATGCAATAGGTATATAGCATTTAATAAAATAGGGGCTCGGCAAAGGGGATCACATTAGGGGATTCGGCAATCTTAGGCTCCGAGGTTCGACGGGGTTCGGGTTTGGTCTCAGCTCCGGATTGGTATTCACGTCTAGGAACGGGCCTTGGCGTCCGGGATGGAGAACTTGTTGTTCCATGAGGTAGATCCTGTTGGTTCCACCTCAAAGGTCTTGGGGTTCCGACTTCCATGGTCGGTGTTGGGCTCGGGTGGCGCCGGCGATGAATGAACTTGGTGGGTCGAGGAGGTCTTGTCTCGTTTGAATAATAGCACAAACACCTTGCCGTCAGGGTACAGTACAGGGAGGCGAGCTTGTTCATGTGGTCTTCGGCGCATAGCATGTAGGGTCGAGACAGGGACGAGGTGGTTCTGCAGGCGTTGGTTCGCGATGAGGCTGTAGAAGGGACGACGGGGAGGGCTCGCAGCGGTCAGAGTGCAAGGACGGCCTCGCGGGGTGCTGCACGGTCGGGCTCTGCTCGGGACACCGCGGTGCAGGACGAGCTTGTGGTTTTCCAGTGCTGGGCCTGCTGTAGAGGAAGGAGTGCCATGGAGGAGCAGTAAGCGGCGAGGGCGATGCGAGCGACGAGCGGGTCCGAGGAGGTCGACCAGGGTGATGGCGGAGCTCCACGGGAGGACGAGGTGTTGAGGATGTTGGCTCGCAGGAGGCGGGGACGGTGTGTGAGAGGGCGGTCGGGGAAGAACGATGGGCTCGGGAAGGAAGCAAGGCCGGTGAGCTGCGTGGCGGGGTGGCTCGGTTCCTGGCAGCGGCTCGCAGGCGGAGCGGTGCGTAGAGGGAAGCCAGGGCGGCGACCGCTGACTGGGACGCGCCGGGCCGGGCTTCGGGCGACATTGGACACAGAGAGGGCCGTCGGAGCTGCGCACCGAGGCGAGGCGAGGAATCGGGCCTGGCTGCGGCATGCAACCGGAGAAGGGGATCATGAGGCAGAAATGCGGTAGGGCTTTGGTCGCGGTTGGTTGGTTGGAGAGGGCGATCGATCGTGCGTGGTAGGTGGCGTTGATCGAGAGAGATGGTAGGTGGGACCCATGTGTGTTCGTGACAGGGAAGGGTTGTTACGTGGTGGTCGTGTCGGTGCACTGCGGGGTGTGCGTGCGGTGCGGCAGCGTGTTGCGTGGAGCAACCGGGTCAGGTTGGTAGCGGTAGCTGAGCTAGGGAAGTGTGGTGTCCGGCGGCGGGGTAGATTAGGTAGGCACTAGGTGTTAGGATTTGGGGTAGGAGGGTATTAGGGTTTGGAGGTGGCCGGTTTGGATTTTGGGCCTGGCTAGCTACCTCTCAAAAATAATATAACTTTTTATTTATTACAGTTATAAAGACTATTGTAAGTAGTTTTTAGAGAAACAAAATATCCAGGTAGACCCTGAGTTTTAATTTGAAGTAAGGTTAGGGATATTTAGAAAATAAGGATAGACTTTTGGAAAATAGTTTTTAAGCAAAAAAAATGCATGATGACATGACAATGCTCAAATGCAATGTGGCATGATGACATGAGCATGTGGTCATGATGATGCACAAAAATAAAAACAACACGCGATTTTCTAGTAGTGGTTTTACCGGGGTGATACAATTTGACACCACTAACAATGGTTCTCGCCCTCGAGATCCGCCTCATGGTACGGGGAAGAAGGCCGGCGATCTGAATCTTCTCGCTTCGTGTAGGTCCTCGCGACACCACTAACAAAGATTATTGTTGCATCTTGAAATCACCGACACCACCAACAAGGGGTCGTTGCTCACATTCGTTGAGGGAACACTCTGGAGAGACCAAGACGAAGGGAGAGGTCTCAAAAGATAAGGCCACCTCTAACTTCTGTGAGAGGAGAGAATAAGTGCAATCTAATCCACTTCAATGTACGCGAGCAAATAGAATGAGTAGTTGGCATGGGGGCTAATCCATCACGCACCCAAACTATTACTCCGCACATGCAGTAGAAAAGCATGACATCCATTCTCGGAATTCAGACTGAAGATCTCGACAAGCGAGGGTCAGAATCAAAGGAGTGATGTAGGATCTTCTGATGTAGATCATGTCGTCGTATTGGAAACACCGAAAGGTACAAGGAAGAAAGAGAATTCCAATAGATGAAGGATTCCTCAGATAGCATGAAGACCGGATGTAGAAGCACTGTTACCAAAGGAGGAAACGAAACCCTGAAGGTACGACGGAAAGCCAACCACGAGAATTCCTGGACTTGATGAAAACATAAGAGAGCAGATTCAAAACACGCAAACATAAGAGGAGAATAGCATAAGGACAAGGAGTAAAATCAGACCTAACCAGATCTATCCAACCGATTTTGCAAAAATACTTTTGACACTCTACATCGGCCGTTAGCTAGGTTATCCTACAGGCTGGACCAGTGGGGTATCATAACTGCTGGGCTCTGATACCACTTTGTAACACCCTCGAATCGGCCCTATGAAAGTTTTAGCAATTCCCGCAAAACCCGCATAGAAATGATTCAAAGATGCCCACCAGGCACTTGTGTGCGGGTGGAAAACGAAGTAATAACATTACACAATAGTCCATAATGGAACCCACAGAAACATATATATTCAACATGTCGTGGTGGTGTCAGGGCAGATGCCACGTATAGGCTAAAGGTGGGGACTAATACACGCTAGGGGAATCCAGGGAGGGATAGTGAAGTGATTCTCCACACAAGAGTTTGTACTGATTTCCTTCCGAGGTTACAAGTGCTCCTAGAGCTGTATTGGCGAGAGGAGGAAGAAGGATCTCTCTTACTCTCACCCACAGATCACACCTGAAACCCTAGCCCAAAACAGAATAGCAGAGAGATCAACCCCTTCTACAGAAGCCCTAGCCCCCCTTTTATAGGGGAGGCTCGGTTCCTGCCTAGGGCATACGTGGAGGCATATTCCTAAGAATATGCCTGCTCCCAAAGTGGTAAGCCGACTGGGGTGCTTTTTCCCCCGCATCACACACGCTTTAGCTACGTGAGCCTCTGCGGCGCCTTCGTCAGCCGACACGGGCGTCGTCACGCTTGTCGGCCACGCCCCGGTGGTCCTGTCCTTGCACGCTTCGCTCAGGCAGTGCGTACCGGGGCTCCTTTTGACCAGCGAGATTCCTTCCTTCTCCTAGAAGCTTGCTGTGACCCGGATGATGGTTCATCCGGTCACACCCGTTCCTCCATACCAGTAAGACATGCACTTCCGACCTACTGCTTAAGTCGGATGAGACCTAGTTAGGCGAACGCCCCTGGTCCGGATTACCCCGTGATTCGGCCTGCCTTGAGGTGACCCGGCCAGCATCTGCTTTGGCCTTTCCGAACCTCGGCTAACCCGGCCTTTATACCCCGGCGTGACCCTACCCGGGGGTATCCCCCCAACATTAGTCCCCGAAGCTGGCGCGGTCTTAGCTGCCTTGGCCGCTAAGTCCACACCAGGTTCAATCTTGTGCCCCGGTTGTTATTGCCGAGTTACCTCTGTACCTCGGACTGCATGGATTTATGTTCCCTTCGCACATTTCAAGTTTTCACTTGCCGGCCGGGTTACCACAGTTCCATCCAGGTCTTGCTTCCTTCTCTCGTGCGCTAACCCATGTGAAGGGTAATCATTATGTCGTCTTATTTTAAGGGACGGTACAGTAACACCGCAACAATTGTCAGTTATCACTGTGCGCTGGTCACGTCACGCCTGCCTCCTCGTTTACCGCATCAGCGCGTTGCGTCATAGGATTCTCTCCGCCCTGTGGCCCTCCGTGTGGCTCCCTACTGATTGGTCCGGACGGGTGATACACGGTCACAACGTCTGGCCGGTCCACAGGGCGCGATCCCACTCACCCCTGATGGGAGTGGTTAAATAGCGGAGGGGTGCGTCCCTTAGGATTTTCCCCCTCTGCACCCCTCTTCCCATTGCTATTCTTCTTCCTCTTCCTCGCGACCGCGCCGCCGCCAGCATCGCCAAATAGCAGCATCGCCGCCGCGCTTCTCCGTCGCACCTCCGTGTCGCTGCCACCGCGACGCGAATTTCTCGCCACGGGTCCGCGCCAGTCCCGGCCAGTATCCCCTGCCACCTCCATTGCCAGCGAGGGCCTCGAGGACCAGATGACTGAAGAGGAACTCATTGTTGCTGAGCAGGAGATGGAAGAGGACGCCGCGGCGGCGGACCGCGGCGCGTGGGCTGGCTCCTAGGTCTGCCAGGACGACCTGGACTGGCTCTACGGACCAGACGCATCCCTGCCGGTGTCGCCGCGTGCCTTCCTTCCAACGAACTGGCCCCCTCACCCAATCCGGGCGAGTTCGTCGTGTTCTTGTCCCATTTTCAACGGGGCTTCGGCTTGCCAGTGAGTGATTTTTTCCGGGACTGGCTCGGTACGTACCAACTCCAGCCACACCACCTTCCATCCAACGCCATCACCTCTCTTTCTGCCTTTGCTTCTACGATCGAAGGCTACGCCGGACTATGGCCCACGAAAGAGCTATGGATCCGGTTCTTCGGCCTTCGTCGCAACGTCATTCCCAACATCCACGCTGATCCGGAGGACAAGCGGCTCACTCAGTTTGGAGCGGCCTCCATTTCACCCCGTCGATTTTCTGTTTTTCCCCGGGTCACCGGGCTAGAGTCCTGCAAAGGATCGGCCCGGACCTTCTTCTATGTCTGGAATACGGGCACCGAAGACATGATCCGGTTGCTTCCCTACACTCCGGGTCCACCTAACCCGGACCTGTGGGATGAGATCCCCAAGAAGCCCACAGCCTTGGCCAACCAAGTGAACAAAAGGTTCGCGGAGCTAAAGGAGCTCGGGCTATGCAACGAGGATGCCATGATCACCTTTGTGCGTAACCGAATCTCACCCCTCCAGAAGCACACCCACAAGGTGTGCCACATGAGCTACGGCCGCGATCCTAACCGGACCTCTTCCTTCGAGCTGACCAATACGGAGATTTATCGCCGGGTTAAGGCTCTCTTCACCACTCCGAAGGACTTTTCCACTGATTGGACTTGGGGGATTGAGCATTTCTGCCGTGACCGGCTTCCTCCCATGGTAAATTTCATGCTGCAAACTTAACCCGAACTAATTACCTGTCAGTTATTGTTCCAATTTTTGACTCTTTTGTTCGCTCTTTTCCCCAGCAATTCCTTCAGCAGACCCTTGAAGACGGCACCGATCCGTCCCTTAAGTGGGCACCGGACCGGGAGACTCCAGATGAGGAAGAGCCGGACCAGGAGATGTTCCTCCCTATGAACGACGCCACAAAACGACCCACGGGTAAATCCTCTTCTATTAGAGATTGGCCCGATGATGAAGATGACTCGGAAATCGAGGTGATTGAACCTTTTGAGGCTGTCCCCCTTTCTTTTGCTTTTCCACCATCAGCTCACCCCGGCGGTCATATTCACGAGGATCCCCCTCTCGCTACGGGCGAGCCTGTTCCGGTGGCAACAAAGAAGAAACGTGGGGCTTCTTCGTGTTCTTCCTCCGGAACCTCTCAGCCCGTTAAAAGGCGAAAGAAGTCCGGGGATAAGACTGCTCCCAAACCAGCAGGCAAGGCCCCAGCACGAAGGGCTCGGAAACCCAAAGCGGCCGAAACCTCGGATGTGTAAGTCCTTCTTCCTTCTGTAACTCGTTCTTCCTTACTTCGTCGTAATTTTTCTTCTGACGTTATTTGATTTCGCAGGGCTCCGGTGGAGGTCCCTCAAAGTGGATCTAGCATCTCTTCCCCTCTCCGACCTAGCCCTTCTCCCCGTCGTGACGACGAGTCACGCCCGCTGAGCCCTATCCCAGAGGGTTCTGCGGCCGCTCCGGTTTCAGCTCCACCTCGGCAAGAGGAGGGTAACCTTGGAGCGGGGAAGACCGGCCCAGCCGTAGCAACAGCATCCACCGCCTCGACGACGCCTCAACCAGCAGCCACTGAGGCTACTTTGGCCCCAACACCAATTCCAACCTCGGCATCAGCACCAATTCCGGCAGCGAAAACTTCAGCGCCGGCACCAAGCTCAGTGGCGAGAGTACCAGCACCTAGTTCCTCTGCATCTTCCGAGCCCTCTCAACCTCGGCAAGGAACTACCCCGGTAATTTCTAAGGGGAAAACCACTGCTATAGCTTCCTCTACCCATCAAGCCAAAGGAAAGAAGGCTCCAGACGCTGCCAAGCCCACTGCCGTCGAGTCTGGGTAATGCACTCTTGTGTCAATGCTCCCCAAGAAGACATCAGCAGCAAAGGATGTGCCTGCCGAGCCAAGCGAAGCCCAGCAGTTGGTCCTGCATACCAGCCCTGCCCTTGCCTTGGTGGAGAGGAAGGAAGCACATGCAAAGGGCTTGGTGACGCCCCATATGCCCACTGGAGAACGGTACCCCCCGAGCCTGATGGAATTTGTTATGAATTGGAACAAGGCCGAGATAGTCCAGGAATCTGATCTCCTGGAAAAGTTTGGTCCTGCCGAGTTTTCCGCTCAGATGAACACGGCCGCAAAGGCCATTAACCTCGCTGGGCGAATGATGGAGGTACGTTGATTCTCCTTGATAAGTTGTCGACAATAACCATTAGTCCCCGAGCCTCCGGGGGAGTGACTTGTTACTCGGCCGGATGCTCTTTTAGAACACTAACGTAGCTCCGTGAGAACTTCGAATATGCACACACCTAGAGCCGGGTTAAGTTCCATTTGGCCCGGATTTTAGTACACTTCGAATATGCACACACCTAGAGCGGGTTAAGTTCTACTTGGCCCGGATTTTAGTACACTTCCAATATGCACACACCTAGAGCCGGGTTAAGTTCCACTTGGCCCGGATTTTAGTACACTTCGAATATGCACACACCTAGAGCCAGGTTAAGTTCCACTTGGCCCGGATTTTAGTACACTTCGAATATGCACACACCTAGAGCCGGGTTAAGTTCCACTTGGCCCGGATTTTAGTACACTTCGAATATGCACACACCTAGAGCCGGGTTAAGTTCCACTTGGCCCGGATTTTAGTACACTTCGAATATGCACACACCTAGAGCCGGGTTAAGTTCCACTTGACCCGGATTTTAGTACACTTCGAATATGCACTATGCTTACTTAAGTTTCTGTATCTCTTTTAGGTGACCACCAACCGCCGGAGTGCTGAATTCCAACGCTTGCTGGATACGCACAAGAATCTTCGCGCAAAATAGGCTGCACTCATCGCAGAGTACGAGAAAAGGGGTAAATTTCTTCCTTATCCTTTCCTCATTTTTCTTCAACTTCGTTTGCCAAATTAATTTGATTGTTCGGTTTCCGCAGCTGGGGTGGAGGCTGAGAACAAGATAATGCGGAAGAACTTGGAGCAGATCAAGGGTACGTCCTTTTTGTCTGTCTTTACCGTGGTTTCCATCGGCTTTCCTCCTTGGCTTGGCAAACATTCATTCCTCGGCACTGCCGGGCCAACGCACTATTTCAGCATCACTTGAAGATAGTGTGCCTGTGCCTGAAGTGATGCTACATTTTCTCGAACAAGCAGGGCAGCACCAAGCCGAACTAAAGAAGAAAGATGATGAGCTCGCCCTCCGCCGGACCAAAGACGATGAGATAGCCAAGCTCAAGGCTGAGATGGCTAAAATGAAGGCGCAGCACCAAACCGAGCTAAAAAAGCTGGCCAGGACTACACCGAAGAACGTGAGCGCCTCAAGCTCCAAAATGCTAAGGACCATGAGCTTCTTCAGGGAGCCGAGGTCAAACTTGAGTCGGCAAATGCTGAGCTCGAGCAGCTTCAGAAGAGGCGTGATGCTTGCACCAAGGAATTGACCCGGATTCACAGTCACATCTCACGTAATTTCTTTTCCTTTGTCCACCTTATTTCTCCGGGTTACTTCATACTTCTTGTTTTCTCAACTTCGTCCTTTGCCTTGTTTCCCAGGCCACTTTCCAGAAGGTACTGCTATTGCAAGTGCTGTCGTCGCCAATTTTCGCCGAGAAAGGGGTACTCCGGTCGCTCCTGAGGGTGAGAGCATTCCCTTTGACATGGAGGACCTGTTGATCGGCCTGTCGTCTCACGTGGAAATCATTAAGAATTACGGCAGAGACCTCCTCGATGTTTCAGTCCAAGTCTTCAACGCCTTCTGGCCCGCCGATGATGCTCCGGAGAGAGTCACACAGCTTGCTGACAAGCTTTCGGAAATCGAGACCCAGCTCGACCTCTGGCGAGAGTCCGCTGGACGTGCTGCAGCCGATACCATCCTTCACCACATTCTGACGTGGTATGAGAAGATAGATCTCAGCTTCCTCACATGCCTGCGCACCGGATCCAAATGGACAGATGACCCGGAGTGGGTAGCTCGACGCCAGGCTTGCGCCCACAGCCTCATCGAATATGCCCCCATTCACGAATGGACTGAAGGTCCGAGCTTCCTAGAGGTCGCTGGCAAAGAAGAAGTTGAGAACGTTGAAGATGATTCGGGTGAGGACGAAGAGACACTGCCTCAGATATCGAAGAAGGCGACGATGATGCCGATCTTCCTCCCGCTGCTCCTTAAGTAAAAACACTTGAAAATTTATGAGATCCCCGGTATGCTGGGTGGAATTGTATTCCAAACACATGTGATATTTTGCTACTAAGTGCTTATGCCGGATTAACTTGGGCGTAGTCCCCGAGTTTCTTTTTCTTGTTCGTTCAATCTTTTGGCTCGGATCGTGTCTACCTTGATTCGGTTTTACAACTTACGAATCCGAGCTTGAAAAATTGTCTTAACAATACTAGGAAACTTTTAGACTTAGCTCAAAAATAAAACTGTGTAACAATTTGAAAATGAATACGAGGTTAGTCATAAACACAAACGTCAGCTCGAATAAATTCTTTTCCTTAGTCGTTTTCCATGTGCTACGCAATTCCAAACTGGTTCTCTTGCTTGCCATGAAGCCAATTCTTGTTGGACAGCAGCAAGTCGAAGAGTTGGGTTTTTGGTGCTCACACACTACTAATCTGAGTTAAGTAGATTAACTTACTCCAGCTGACGCGCAGAAAATAACAAACATTATTAAGGCAGTCCCCGAGTTACTGCTCGAGGTGCCAACATTTCATTGATAAGCTCATTGCCGACATGCATACCGACATGAGATAACCCGGATACATACACTTTTTAGCTAGGTGTAGAAAGGCCGAAGTAGAGCTATGTTCCATGGTCGCTTGGATTCCTCTCCAGACCTGTCCGCCTTGTTCTTTTCCTGTGGCTTTGCATCTATAAGATAGTAAGAATCGTTGTGCAATGCTTTGCTCACGATGAATGGCCCTTCCCATGGGGGGGATAATTTATGCATTCCAGTAGTACGTTGTACCAACCGGAGCACCAGATCGCCTTCCCGAAAGACTCGGGGGAACACTTTCCGGCTATGATAGCGTCAGAGATTTTGCTGATATATGGCGGATCTGGACAGTGCCAGTTCTCTCGTTTCTTCCAGCAGATCAACATCATTTTGCCGGGCTTCTTGCACTTCGGCTTCTATGTATTGGGTGACCCTAGGCGAATCATGCTCTATGTCGGCTGATAATACAGCTTCTGCCCCATATACCAGAAAGAACAGCGTATAGCCTGTTGATCGATTCGGAGTTGTTCTTAAACTCCACAGTACCGCTGGTAGTTCTTCTATCCAGCACCCCGCTGATCTTTGCAGCGACTCAATGAGCCGGGGTTTTATCCCGGATAATACTAATCCGTTGGATCTTTCCACTTGTCCGTTTGATGCGGGGTGGGCTACCGAAGCTACGTCCAGCCGGATCCTCTTATCCCGGAAGAAATAAGCAAATGCTCCTTCCGCAAAATTTGTGCCATTATCAGTTATGATAATGTGTGGATAGCCGTACCTCAAGATGATATCATTGAGAAACGTTACGGCCGTAGCTCCATCACATTTTCTTATAGGCTTTACCTCAATCCACTTCGTAAACTTTTCCACCATTACGAGAATGTGAGTCATATTTCCCCTTGCTGGTTTGAACGGGCCAACCATATCCAAGCACCATACGGCAAATGGCCAAGTGATTGGGATGGTATTGAGTTCCGACATTGGCATATGTGTCTTGGTAGCATACCTCTGATAACCATTACATTTTCTCACCAGATCTTCAGCTTGCTCTAAGGCATTTGGCCAGTAGAATCCGTGTCGGAAAGCTTTTGCTACCAAGGCTCGGGATGAGGCGTGATGCCCGCATTCCCCCTGACGTATATCTCAGATGATTTCAAGCCCTTCTTCCGGGTCAACACACCGCTGGAGGACATTGGTCACACTTCTTTTGTATAACTCGGAATTGATGATCTTGTAGGCCTTTGCCCTCCTCTGTGTTTGCCTGGACATCACCTCCTCAGTGGATAACGTCCCATCCTTCAGGAATTGAAATATAGGCAGTGCCCAAGCCGGTATTGGCCGCATGGGGAACACGTCCTCGTCTATCTCCATCTGATCCACCAGCATAACTTCAACCGGACCATGCTGAGCAGTCCTCGGGTCTTGCGAAGAAGTCCCCGGGTTTGCCGAAGCAGTCCCCGCGTTTTGCGCACCACTTCCTGTGTCAACGTCCATGGGCACTGCTCCGGAGTCGGTGTCCTCCGAGACATAGATTGACTCGGATTCCGGGGATGGCCTGATGGACGGTTTCCTGAGGTGCTCTAATGCTACACCCGGTGGAATTGCTTGTCTGGTTGACCCGAGTTTTGACAGCATGTCGGCAGCCTCATTTTCCACCCGGGGTACATGATGAAATTCGCATCCCACAAAGTAACCAGAAATCTTCTGCACATAAAATATGTATAGTGCCATGTTTGGATCAAGGGCGTCCCACACTCCGGACACTTGCTGCACCACCAAATCCAAGTCGCCAAAGCATATGATCCGACGTATGCCAATTTCTTTTGCTACCTTGAGCCCATGCACGACTGCTTCATACTCAGCGACATTGTTTGATGCGGTGAAGTGGATCTGCAGCACATATTTCAACTGATCCTTTTTTGGCGACGTGAGTACAACTCCGGCACCTAGCCCGGTTTTGGTCTTTGATCCGTCAAAGTGCATTCGCCAATAGTTCGGATCCGGAAGTGGCGGTTCGTACTGTACCTCGGCCCAATCCACGAAGAAGTCCGCCACAGCTTGAGACTTGATGGCCTCTCTCCTGTCATACCGCGGCGCATAAGGTGCTAGCTCAATTGCCCATTTTGCAATTCTGCCGCTTGCATCCTTGTTACTCATTATCTCGGATATGGGGGCCTCACATATGACCCGGATGGGATGCTCCTCAAAGTAGTGCTTCAGTTTCTTGGCGGCCATGTATACGCCATATGCCACTTTCTGATAATGTGGGTAGTTCTGCTTTGAGGCTGACAACACTTCACTCAAGTAATACACCGGCCTTTGCACGGACTTACCTTCCTCATCGCGCTCCACCACTATCACTGCACTTACAACTCGGTTGGTTGCGGCTATATAGAACAACATTGGCTCCTTTGATAGTGGTGAGGCTAGCACTGGTGCCGTGGCTAACATCTTCTTCAGGTGGGTAAAGGCTTCATTGGCCTGCGGTGTCCAAATGAACGTATCCGACTTTTTCATGAGTTGGTAAAGGGGCAATGCCTTCTCTCCCAACCGGCTTACAAACCGACTTAACGAGGCCAGGCAACCTGTGAACTTCTGGACATCGTTAAGACACTTCGGCAGTTCCATTCGTTCGATGGCCCGGATTTTGGTTGGATTGACCTCGATACCTCGGCTGGAAACAAGAAAGCCGAGCAATTTTCCAGTCGGGACACCAAAGGTGCATTTTTCCGGGTTAAGTTTCATCCGGAACCTTCTTAGGTTCGCAAACGTTTGCCTGATATCGTCAAGGAGCGTTTTGCTTTCCTTGGTCTTGATAACCACATCATCCACGTACACCTGTACATTTCGACCTATTTGATCGTGCAAACATTTTTGCATACATCTTTGGTGCGTTGCCCCTGCATTACGTAAATCAAACGGCATGGTGCGATAGCAATAAGCCCCATACGGGTAATAAACGCAGTCTTTATTTGATCATCCGGATTCAGAGGTATCTGGTGGAAACCAGAATAAGCATCAATGAATGACAACAATTCACATCCAGCAGTCGAGTCTATGACCTGATCTATTCTTGGCAGCGGAAACGGATCTTTCGGACACGCCTTGTTGTTCGTGTAATCGATACACATGCGCCAAACCACCGCCACGTTCGGGTCATCCTTCTTCTTTTCCACCAGCACCAGATTGGACAGCCAATCCGGGTAGAGGACCTCCATGATAAATCCTGCAGCTAGCAACCGAGCTATCTCATCGCCAATGACTTTCCTCCTATCTTCGGCGAAGCGGCGGAGAGGTTGCTTCACCGGCTTGGCTCCGGGTCTCACATTCAAAGAATGCTCGGCCAACTCCCTCGGAACACCTTGCAAGTCCTGTGTGGACCAAGCAAAAATGTCCCGATTCTCACGGAGGAAGCTGACGAGCTCGCTTTCCTATTTATCACTTAGCCCGGCACCAATTGTTACGGTGCGCTCTGGGAACATGTCATCAACGGGAACCTTCTTGGTATCTTTCGTGGCCTAGAAAGAGACAGTTCCATGCGGGTTACTCAGCGCCGGCATATACTGCTGCGCGGACTGAGCCAATGCCGCCACCTCTTGAATTTTTCTTTTTTCCTGTGCGATCACAAGTGACTCAGCTAAGTTTGATCCGGCTGACGCACACTCCATGGAACGTCGGAAGTCCCCAGTAATGGTTATCACCCTGTTTGGTCTGGGCAATTTCATCTTCAAGTAGCTAACGTGATAGCTTTCCATGAACTTGCTCAGGGCTGGCCTTCCGAGTAATGCATGGTAAGCACTTTCCAAGTTCACCACCTCGAACTCCAGATTTTCAGTTCGGTAATTATCCCTCGTGCCGAACAAGACGTCAACCCGAACCTTGCCTATGGGCTCGCAAGAAATGCCGGGCACAATGCCATGGAAAGTTGTCCTCATGGCCTGGAGCATGTTCTCCGAGATACCCAACTTGCGCATTGTGTCCGCATACATGATATTTATGCTACTGCCATTGTCGATCAGTACCTTTGAGAACCTTACGTTAATGCTAGGTCCAATGAACGTAGGATCCAGCACCAACGCATATGAACCAGGGCTTGGCATGAGCTTGGGATGATCCCTAATGCTCTAGGTGATTTCCTGATCGGACCAAGGCATGTACCTCGTCTCTGCAGGCATTACCGCATTCACCTCCATATGCCTACGCTGCAAGCTTTTTCTATAAGTTTCTTCTGTGGTGAATACACAGTAGCTCTGGTGATGCTCCCTGTACTCGTTTCTCCCCTCATTTCCGGGGCGCCTCTGATCCGGCTGATGCTGATTTTCTACCTGATGCACTGCATCCCTCCTTTCATTGTTATCATACCTCAGCGGAGGGGGAGGCAACATTAGCTGTTGTGTGTTCGCTCCGGAGAGCAATTGCTGCCGGGGTACTTCCTGCCGAGGCTGATCATTCCGGGGTGCCTGAGCATTCCTCGAACCACCTTGCTCGATCATGCGCATCCATTCGCATTGCCTCGTCATATGACCCGCTGGGTTGTTCGGATTTGGCGTGTGAAACTTACATGGCTGGTCCAACATCGACTCGTAAGTATACCTCGGACGGTCATTCCTTTCTTGCCACTGCTTCTTTTGTTCCGGTCTCCAAGTTTTCTTCCCATCGTTCCTTGGAGTCCATTGACCTCCAGTTTTCTAACGCTGGCTACCCCCTACTCAGGGTTGATCTTGATTCACAGCAGCAACTTGGTGTGAACCGTATCGGTGGTCCGGTCTATCATCTCTCCTTTTTCCTCTGTAATCATTTCTCCGGGCTGATCCGGACCCATCCCTCTGATAGTACTCATCGCTTGACTCGTTTGATGCGAGCCTTGGTTGGGTCGGATCACCCAACACATACAAATCTGCAATCCGGATCATTTCTGCCAACGTAGCTGGCATTTTCCTTTGCAACTTCATCCACAGCTCACTTCCATATTTGCACCCTTGTGCAAACCACGCTATGGCCTGTGATTATATCACGCCCTCACATGAGTTTCTTATGGTACACCACCGGGTCAAGAACTCCCGGTCTATCTCATTGGGTCTTTGCTTGCACATTGCTAGGGTCTGTGGCCTGTTCGGCCTTTGATACGTACTCGAAAAATTGCTGATGAACATTTCCTCAAAGTCTATCCAGCAGTTCATGCTCCCTGGTGGTAAATTGTTCAACCATACCCTTGCCGGGCCTTCCAACATCTGGGGTACGTATAGTACTGCCCATCTCAAGTTGCCAGTGGCAATCTTCACGGCTGTGGCATAATTTATCAGCCAATCCTCCGGCTTGGTACTACCGTCATAAGTCTTTGTGCCCCTGGGCAGCTGAAAGTTCGGTACTGGTGGCTCTTTCATGATCCGGGGTCCAAAACACGCTAGACCCGGTGGACCTTGGCATTCAATCTGTTGCGACCTATACAGTCGATCTAGTTTCAACCTCGCATCGTCCGGCATCAAATCCCTACTTCCCAATCTCGACCCTATCACATGATAGTTCGGTCTTGGGTATCCCGCATTTGCCATCTCTGAATCACCGTCGTTGTACCGGTTTTGCTCTTGCGGCGCACCTTTCTGTTGCACACCTCGGCCGGCACTGTACTCTTGCCTTGGTAAGTTCCGCTGCTGCGGTTGTCTTGCTCCAGCTAAGTTTTGCTGCCCGGCAATGCCGTTAACGGTGTTCCCTTGACTAGCATTGCCGTGGTCGTGGTTACCTCGGCCAGGTTCGCCTCGGCGCACACTCCGTCGATCATCATTTTTCTGCGCTTCTTTTTCTTTCCCTGCCCGTGTCGGGTCATACAGGACAATCTGTTTGTTTCGTCTGGCCGAGGTTACCACCTCCTCTCTCCTTGGACCAACATGAGGGGATGATGCGGCTCCAGCGGATTTCTCCGGGTTACCCACCGCCGAATGGACAATCTTGGAGGCTCCAGCTCTTTCCGGGTTAGCTCTGAGTAGTTCCTCGTTTTGCCTATTTGCAATCCGAACCAGCTCGTTTACCCGAGCTTGCTTCCTTTGCCGGGCTTCACCCGTCAGTCCCTCTAACTAGATGCAGCTGCATCCGTTGCTCTGAGATTCTTGGCCGGGTACTATACCTCGGCAGCCCCACGGACAAATAGTTTTCTGATTCCTCGATTCCAGCATCACCTTCTCTGTTCATCTCGCTCATGAGATTTCTCCCTTTGACTTTTACATTATTAACCTTGTTCGCTTTAGCGTACTCACGCAGCGTCATGTTCAACGACTGCTGGGCCGCGGCTATTTTCTTTGGGCCCTCTAGTATTTTCTGCCTAGTTTCTTCCAGCTCGGCCTGTGCTCGAGCCAGATCTACTGCTGCTACTATCGGGTTTGCCAAGCTGTCCATTGCCTCTCTCAACACGTTTTCCAGCCTCTCTAGCGGAGGACCTCTACCTTTCCTTGGTGCCTTGGGCGTTACCTCCGGATCTGGTGCCGGATCTTTGCTCGCACCCGCACCTGGTGCTGTCATCATTACCTCTGCATGGTCCGGGGAACGAGCGATACACTCCCCGTGGGCCACAGTGAGGGGCGGTTCGCTTGCTTCGACGACGTGGCGCGGATGAACCCAACACATGTCCACCGCAATGTAGACCTTGTGCGCACCGAGCTTGACGAAGATGCCGTTGCGCAGGAGAGGGCCACTGCCAAAGCAGCCTGTGTTGTCGCTGACGAAGTCCCGCGCTCCAAAGCGCTGAACGAGCCCGGAGACGATGCGCTCGCCGGTGGCGATGAGGTTTCCCGTCCGGATTTTGACCCCTGCTAGCACCGCCAGCCCCACGGTGGGCGCCAACTGTCGTGGTGGTGTCACGGCAGATGCCATGTATAGGCTAAAGGTGGGGACTAATACACGCTAGGGGAATCCAAGGAGGGATAGTGAAGTGATTCTCCACACAAGAGTTTGTACTGATTTCCTTCCAAGGTTACAAGTGCTCCTAGAGCTGTATTGGCGAGAGGAGGAAGGAGCTCTCTTACTCTCACCCACAGATCACACCTGAAAACCTAGCCCAAAACAGAATAGCAGAGAGATCAACCCCTTCTACAGAAGCCCTAGCCCCCCTTTTATAGGGGAGGCTCGGTTCCTGCCTAGGGCATACGTGGAGGCATATTCCTAAGAATATGCCTCCTCCCAAAGTGTTAAGCCGACCGGGGTGCTTTTTTCCCCCGCATCACACACGCTTTAGCTACGTGAGCCTCTGCGGCGCCTTCGTCAGCCGACACGGGCGTCGTCACGCTTGTCGGCCATGCCCCGGTGGTCCTGTCCTTGCATGCTTCGCTCTGGCAGTGTGTACCGGGGCTCCTTTTGACCAACGAGATTCCTTCCTTCTCCTAGAAGCTTGCTGTGACCCGGATGATGGTTCATCCGGCCACACCCGTTCCTCCATACTAGTAAGACATGCACTTCCGACCTACTGCTTAAGTCGGATGAGACCTAGTTAGGCGAACGCCCCCTGGTCCGGATTACCCCGTGATTCGGCCTGCCTTGAGGTGACCCGGCTAGCATTTGCTTTGGCCTTGCCAAACCTCGGCTAACCCGGACTTTATACCCCGACGTGACCCTACCCGGGGGTATCCCCCCAACACAACAACGACTCCATGAGTCAAAAATACAGATATACAATACAAAGATCCAAATCACCGAAAAAACGATACAATATCCGAGTACGGATAAGATGCAAATGGGGCTAAGAGCCCTAAAGAATAACCAATGGCGTCCATAACCCTGCCCAGGCCAAGCCAGAAAGGTAAACCTGCTAACGACGTCGAACTTATACCTGTTAAACAAAAGGGGTGCCGATAAAGGGCAAAGGAAAAAGGGAGCGGTCAGTACTGAGGCCAGTACACAGCGAGGCTAGAATTCGGCAGCTCTCGCCTACATAGGTATGGTGGGCTGAAGCGGTAGCAAAGCATGCACTAAACAACCTATAGAGACTCGATAAACTGTCGGCTATTAGAGAGAGATAAGAAAGACCTATTCGGAACCAACCTTATACTAACACCAATCATACCCATCCTGGTATTCTCCCTCGAGACCAAACGAGGAAGTCAAACCGAGGAACTCACACGATTGGCAGTTTTATTCATTCCATTATAGTTGCAGCACTTACTAGTCAGATATGGATAGCATGAGTCATCCTGTTAGCATAAGTAGTGGGCAGTTTTAGTTAACCATCCAATTGTAGTTGCAGTACTTACTAGGCAGATACAATTAGCATGTGACATCCCAAACCCAGGACTTGTTGGCACTTTTAGTTTATTCCATTGGAGTTGCGATACTTACTAGGAAGGTATAACGTGGCACGATACTCCCTAGTTCCACCAGTTGTTGGCACTTTTATTATCCATTCCATCGTAGTGAAGCTGATTACTAGTCAAATATTAAGTCAAATTTATAGCACTACTTTAGTTATGCTTGTCTATGATCGAGATACTGTGCTCCAAGTCGTCCATAACCACCAACACGGCTTTCAGAAAGATTTACCCTGCAGGGGTGCACAAATAGCAACGCACGCACAATCAACCTCGGAAAAACCAAATCAAAACCCAACGAGGCTTTCACGATAAAGCAATCATAGGATTCATAAAATATTTCAGGGGGCCACCCCACTAAGCTACCCGCAATGAAGTTGGCCGGCTCCGGAATGGACCCAGGGTTTGCGAGAACGGCAGTAAACGACTGGGAACCCGAAAGTGTGACTGGGCTTGTCGATACCGCGAAATCGTGTCGCGATCCAAAACAGTACAGGTGCTACACGCACAATCGTAAATAAAGCAGTAAAGCATGGCATAAGTACAGGATAGTAACAAATCCCCAAACTAGTTTGTGGACCCAAGAAATAAGAAATGAATCAAGCTTTGGCTAAGGGGATTCATGGTCCCACATGCGGATAGTGCGATAGTCAAGGAACAGGTATCAAGTACTCGGGGCCTACGGGACACAAGTGAGCAGTTAAAAACCAAATATTATCTATTGCCCACCGGTGTCTCTGCATTAGTTATAACTATTCCCGACATTTTAATCAAGTTGTATTTAAGGTCATGATCATCTCCACCATTAAACATGTGCCAACCTTCCAACAACGGTGGAGTGACAACCACGCGAAGCAGCACCTGAGCGAGCAACTATGACTCGCAAGGCCGACTATCTATCAAACAACAGGCAATATATATGTTGCAGTGAATATAAATATTGCATTGAAACTAAAGCATCGCAACAAGGATATCAGTAGATCAACAGGAGGAAGTAAAGACTATAAATGCAAAATAGGTAGAAAGGGGGAGAATGCTCGCTTGGGAAACACTGCTGAAGATACATATCCGAAGGACTTGTCGATACTCGCATCAACTCAATGGCCTAATCCGCGAAGAAGCAAATTACTAAAAGAAACACCGGATGCACTATTTAATACTATGGCAGAAGATCAGGCATGATGCATATATGATGCATGACATGGAAATGATGCGATGCAATTAGAAAATATTAAATGGAACCGGGGCCCCGACAATTAACTACGAGGTTCAAGTTCTTTAGCTACCCCGCAATTTAAATGTTGTATTAATAATGCAAAACATGGCATCGGTTCTCTACACAAATTTAAATGGAGCCAATATAAGACTAGAAAAGCCCGCATATGGCCTCCATATTTAATTATGAGGTGACTCTACAATGTGCCCCCAAACCACAACATATGAGTGCAAGCATGTACAATTATATGCAATGGGTATATAGCATTTAATAAAATAGGGGCTCGGCAAAGGGTACCACATTAGGGGGTTCGGCAATCTTAGGCTCCGGGGTTCGACGGGGTTCGAGTTTGGTCTCGGCTCCGGGATCGGTCTTCACGTCCAGGAACGGGCCTTGGCGTCCGGGATGGAGAACTTGCCGTTCCGTGAGGTAGATCTTGTTGGTTCCACCTCGAAGGTCTTGGGGGGTTCCGACTTCCATGGTCGGTGTTGGGCTCGGGTGGCGCCGGTGATGGACGAACTTGGCTGGTCACGGCGGTCTTGTCTCGTTTGAATAATAGCACAAACACCTTGCCGTCCGGGTACAATACAGGGAGGCGAGCTTGTTCATGTGGTCTTCGACGTAGAGCATGCAGGGTCGAGACAGGGACGACGGGGAGGGCTCGCAGCGGTCAGAGTGCAAGGACAGCCTCGCGGGGTGCTGCACGGTCGGGCTCTGCTCGGGACACCGCCGTGCAGGACGATCTCGTGGTTTCCCCGTGCTAGGCCTGTGATAGAGGAAGGGGCACCATGGAGGAGCACTAGGCGGCGAGGGCGATGCGAGCGACGAGCGGGTCCGACGAGGTCGACCAGGGCGATGGAGGAGCTCCACGGGAGGACGAGGCGGTGAGGATCTTGGCTCGCGGGCGTCGGGGACAGTGTGAGAGAGGGCGGTCGGGGAAGGACGACAGGCTCGGGGAGGAAGTGAGGCCGGCGAGCTGCGTGGCGGGGCGGCTCGGTTCCTGGCAGTGGCTCGCGGGCGGAGCGGCACGCAGAGGGAAGCCAGGGCGGCGACCGCTGACTGGGACATGCGGGGCAGGGCTTCGGGCGACACTGGACTCTGAGAGGGCCGGCGGAGCTGCGCACCGAGGCGAGGCGAGGAATCGGGCCTGGCTGCGGCGCGCAAGCGGAGAAGGGGATCGTGAGGCAGAGAGGCGACAGGGCTTCGGTCGTGGTTAGTTGGTTAGAGAGGGCGATCGATTGTGCGGGGTAGGTGGAATTGATCGAGAGAGATGGTAGGTGGGACCCACGTGCGTGCGTGATAGGGAAGGGTTGTTACGTGGTGGTCATGTCGGTGCACTGTGGGGCATGCGTGCGGTGCGACAGCGTGCTGCGTGGAGCGACCGGGTCAGGTTGGTAGTGGTAGCTAAGCTGGGGATGTGTAGTGTCCGGCGGCGGGTCAGATTAGGTAGGGACTAGGTGTTAGGTTTTGCGGTAGGAGGGTATTAGGGTTTGGAGGTGGCCGGTTGGGCTTTTGGGCCTGGCTGGCTACCTCTCAATAATAATATAACTTTTTATATATTACAGTTATAAAGACTATTGTAAGTAGTTTTTAGACAAACAAAATATCCAGGTAGACCCTGAGTTTTAATTTGAAGTAAGGTTAGGGATATTTTGAAAATAAGAATAGACTTTTGGGAAATAGTTTTTAAGCAAACAAAATGCATGATGACATGACAATGCTCAAATGCAACGTGGCATGATGACATGA
This sequence comes from Avena eriantha, assembly GCA_910589775.1. Classification (NCBI taxonomy): domain Eukaryota; kingdom Viridiplantae; phylum Streptophyta; class Magnoliopsida; order Poales; family Poaceae; genus Avena; species Avena eriantha. The sequence goes on along the minus strand of OU342743.1, from coordinate 446,228,678 downwards.
GCATGTGGTCATGATGATGCACAAAAATAAAAACAACACGTGATTTTCTAGTAGTGGTTTTACCGGGGTGCTACACACATGCAATGACTCTGGTGGTGGTTAAGGAAAATAACACACATGCAATGATTCTTGTGGAACCATGTGGTTTAGGAAAGGAACACACATGCAATAACCCTAGTGGAGGTATAGAAAAAGAACACACATGCAATGACTCTGGTTGTGGTTTAGGAAAGGAACACACATGCAATGACTCTGGTGGATCAATGTGGTTTTGGGAAGGAACACACATGCAATGACTCTGGTGGATCCATCTGGTTTATGAAAGGAACACACATGCAATGACTCTCGTGGTGGTTTAGGAAAAGAACACACATGCAATGACTCTGGTGGATCTAGCTGGTTTAGGAAAATAAGGCAGATGCAATGACTCTGGTGGTGGTTTAGGAAAATAACACACATGCGATGACTCTAGTGGATCCATGTGGTTTAGGAAGGGAACACACATGCAATGACTCTGGTGGATCCATGTGGTTTATGAAAGGAACATACATGCAATAACTCTAGTGGTGGTTTAGGAAAAGAACGCACATGCAATGACTTTGGTGGATCCATGTGGTTTAGGAAAAGAAGACACATGCAATAACTCTAGTGGTGGTTTAGGAAAAGGACACACATGCAATGACTCTGATGGATCCATGTGATTTAGGAAAAGAACAGACATGCAATGACTCTGGTGGTGGTTTAGGAAAAGAACACACATGCAATGACTCGGGTGGATCCATGTGGTTTAGGAAAAGAATACACATGAATGACTCTGGTGGTGGTTTAGGAAAATAACACACATACAATGACTCTGGTGGATCCATGTGGTTTAGGGAAGTAACACACATGCAATGACTCTCGTGGATCCTTTTTGTTTATGAAAGGAACACACATGCAATGACTCTGGTGGATCCATGTGCTTTATGAAAGGAACACACATGCAATGACTCTGGTGGTGGTTTAGGAAAAGAACACACATGCAATGACTCTAGTGGATCCATGTGGTTTAGGAAAACAAGACACATGCAATGACTCTAGTGGTGGTTTAGAAAAATAACACGCATGCAATGACTCTATTGGATTCATGTGGTTTAGGAAAGGAACACACATGCAATGACTCTAGTGGTGGTTTTAGAAAGGAACACACATGCAATGAATCTGGAGGATCCACGTGGTTTATGAAAGGAAGACACATGTAATGACTGTGGTGGTGGTTTAGGAAAAGAACACACATGCAATGACTCTAGTGGATCCATGTGGATTATGAAAAGAACATAGATGCAATGACTCTGGTGGTGGTTTAGGAAGATAACACACATTCAATGACTCTGGTGGATCCATGTGGTTTAGGAAAGGAATACACATGCAATTACTCTGGTGGATCCATGTGGTTTATGAAAGTAATACATATGCAATAACTCTAGTGGTGGTTTAGGAAATGAACACACATGCAATGACTCTGGTGGATCCATGTGGTTTAGGAAAAGAAGACACATGCAATGACTCTCATGATGGTTTAGGAAAAGAACACACATGCAACGACTCAGGTTGATCCATGTGATTTAGGAAAACAACAGACATCTAATGACTCTTGTGGTGGTTTATGAAAAGAACACACGTGCACCGACTCTGGTGCATCAATGTGGTTTAGGAAAAGGAACACACATGCAATGACTCTAGTTGATCCATGTGGTTTAGGAAAAGAACACACATGTAATGAATGGTGGATCCATGTCGTTTAGGAAAAGAATACACATGCAATGACTCTGGTGGTGGTTTAGGAAAATAACACACATGCAATGACTATGGTGGATCCATGTGTTTTAGGAAAGGAACACACATGCAATGACTCTGGTGGTTTAGGAAATGAACGCACATGCAATGACTCTGGTGGATAAATGTAGTTTAGGAAAGGAACACACATGCAATGACTCCAGTGGATCCATGTGGTTTATGAAAGGAACACACATGCAGTAACTCTAGTGGTGGTTTAGGAAAAGAACACACATGCAATGACTCTGGTGGATCCATGTGGTTTAGGAAAAGAAGACACATGCAGTGACTCTAGTGGTGGTTTAGGAAAATAACACACATGCAATGACTCTAGTGGATCCGTGTGATTCATGAAAAGAACACACATGCAATGAATGTGGTGGTGGTTTAGGAAAAGAACACACATGCACTGACTCTAGTGCATCAATGTTGTTTAGTAAAAGAAGACACATGCACTGACTCTAGTTTATCAATGTTGTTTAGGAAAAGGAACACACATGAAATGACTCTGGTAGATCCATGTGGTTTAGGAAAAGAACACACTCGCAATAACTCTGGTGGATCAATTTGGTTTAGGAAAGGAACACACATGCAATGACTCTAGTGGATCCATGTGGTTTAGGAAAGGAACACACATGCAACGACTCTGGTGGTGGTTTAGGAAAAGAACACACATGTAATGAATCTGGTGGATCCATGTGGTTTAGGAAAAGAATACACATTCAATGACTCTGGTGGTGTTCTAGGTAAATAACACACATGCAATGACTCTGGAGGATCCCTGTGGTTTAGGAAAGGAACACACACGCAATCACTCTAGTGGTGGTTTAGGAAAGGAACACACATGCAATGGCTCTAGTGGTGGTTTAGGAAAGGAACACATATGCAATGACTCTGGTGTATCCTTGTGGTTTATGAAAGGAACACACGTGCCATGACACTTGTGGTGGTTTAGGATAAGAACACACATGCAATGACTCTGGTGGATCATTGTGGTTTAGGAAAGTAACACACATGCAATGACTCTGGTGGTGGATTAGGAAAAGAACACAAATGCAATGACTCTGGTGGATCAATGTGGTCTAGGAAAGTAACACACATGCATTGACTCTGGTGGATCCATGTGGTTTAGGAAAAGAACACACATGCAATGACTCTGGTGGTGTTTAGGAAAACAACACATAGGAAATGACTCTGGTGGATCAATATGATTTAGGAAAGGTACACACATGCAATGACTCTGGTGGATCCATGTGGTTTAGGAAAAGAACACACTTGCAATGACTCTGGTGGATCCATGAGTATTAGGAAAGAACACACATGCAATTACTCTGGTGGATCCATGTTGTTAATGAAAGGAACACATATGCAATGACTCAGGTGAATCCATGTGGTTTATGAAAGGAACACACATGCAATGACTCTGGTGGTGGTTTAGGAAAACTACACACATGCAATGGCTCTGGTGGATCCATGTGGTTTAGGAAAAGAAGACACATCCAATGACTATAGTGGTGGTTTAGGAAAATAACACACATGCAATGACTCTGGTGGATCCATGTGGTTTAGGAAAGGAACACACATGCAATGACTTTAGTGGATCCATGTGGTTTATGAAACAAACACACATGCAATGACTCTGGTGGATTCATGTGGTTTAGGAAAAGAAGACACATGCAATGACTCTAGTGGTGGTTTAGGAAAAGAACACACATGCAATGACTCTGGTGGATCAATGTGGTTTAGGAACGGAACACACATGCAATGACTCTGGTGGATCCATGTAGTTTAGGAGAAGAACACACTTGCAATGAGTCTGGAGGATCAATGTGGTGTAGGAAAGGAACAAACATGCAATGAGTCTAGTGGTGGTTTAGGAAAAGAACACACATGTAATGACTCTGGTGGATCCATATGGTTTAGGAAAGGAACACACCTGTAATGACTCTGGTGGATCCACGCGGTTTTGGAAAAGAAGACACATACAATGAATCTAGTGCTCGTTTAGGAAAATAACACACATGCAATGAATCTGGTGGATCCATGTGGTTTAGGAAAAGAACACACATGTAATGACTCTCGTGGATCAATGTGGTTTAGGAAAGGAACACACCAGCAGGGACTCTGGTTGATCCATGTGGTCTAGGAAAAGAACACACTTGTAATGACTTTGGTGGATCAATGTGGTTTAGGAAAGGAACACACATGCAATGACTATGGTGGGATCCATGTGGTTTAGGAAAGGAGCACACATGCAATGACTCTAGTGGATCCATGTGGTTTGTGAAAGGAACACACATGCAATGACTGGTGGTGGTTTAGAAAAAGAACACACATGCAATGACTCTGGTGGATCAATGTGGTTTAGGAGAAGAAGACACATGCAATGACTATGGTCGTGGTTTAGGAAAATAACACACATGCAATGACTCTGGTGGATCCATGTGGTTTATGAAAGGAACACACATGCAATGACTCTGGTGGTGGTTTAGGAAAAGAACGCACATGCAATGAGTGCGTTGGATCCATGTGGGTTAGGAAAAGAAGACACATGCAATAACTCTACTGGTGGTTTCAGAAAAGAACACACATGTAGTGACTCCGGTGGATCCATATGGTTTAGGAAAAGAACACACATGTAGTGACTCTGGTGGTGGTTTAGGAAAAGAATACACAGGCAATGGCTGGTGGATCAATGTTGTTTAGGAAAGGAACACACATGCAATGACTCTGGTGGATCCATCTAGTTTAAGAAAAGAACACACATGCAATGACTCTGGTGGATTAATGTGGTTTAGCAAAGGTACACGCATGCACTGACTCTGGTGGATCCATGTGGTTTAGGAAAAGAACACACTTGCAATGATTCTGGTGGATCAATGTGGTTTTGGAAAGAACGCACATGCAATGACTCTGGTGGATCCATGTTGTTTAGGAAAGGAACACACATGCAATGACTCTGGTGGATCCATGTGGATTATGAAAGGAACACACATGCAATGACTCTGGTGGTGGTTTAGAAAAAGAACACACATGCAATGACTCTGGTGGATCCATGTGGTTTAGGACAAGAAGACACATGCTATGATTCTAGTCGTGGTTTAGGAAAATAACCCACATGCAATGACGCTGGTGGATCCATGTGGTTGATGAAAGGAACACACATGCAATGACTCTAGTGGTGGTTTAGGAAAAGAACACACATGCAATGACTATGGTGGATCCATGTGGTTTAGGAAAAGAAGACACGTGCAATAACTCTACTGGTGGTTCAGGAAAAGAACACACATGCAATGACTCTGGTGGATCAATGTGGTTTAGGAAAGTAACACACATGCAATGACTCTGGTAGTTGTTTTGGAAAAGAACACATATGCAATGACTCTGGTGGATCAATGTGGTTTAGGAAAGTAACACACATGCAATGACTCTAGTGGATCCATCTGGTTTAGGAAAAGAACACACATGCAATGACTCTAGTGGTGGTTTAGGTAAAGAACACACATGCAATGACTCTGGTGGATCAAACTGGTTTCGAAATGGTATACACATGCAATGACTTTGGTGGATCCATGTGGTTTAGGAAAAAAACACACTCGCAACGACTCTGGTGGATCCATGTGGTTTAGGAAAGAACACACATGCAATGACTCTGGTGGATCCATGTTGTTAATGAAAGGAACACATATGCAATGACTCCGGTGGATCCATGTGGTTTATGAAAGGAACAAACATGCAATGACTCTGGTGGTGGTTTAGGAAAAGAACACACATGTAATGGCTCTGGTGGATCCATCTAGTTTAGGAAAAGAATACACATCCAATGACTCTGGTGGTGGTTTAGGAAAATAACACACATGCAATGACTCTGGTGGATCCATGTGGTTTAGGAAAGGAACAAACATGCAATGACTTTAGTGGATCCATGTGGATTATGAAAGGAACACACATGCAATGACTCTGGTGGATCCATGTGGTTTAGGAAAAGAAGACACATGCAATAACTCTAGTGGTGGTTTAGGAAAAGAACACACATGCAATGACTCTGGTGGATCCATGTGGTTTAGTAAAAGAATACACATGCAATGACTCTGGTGGTGGTTAAGAAAAGAACACACATGCAATGAATCTGGTAGATCAATGTGGTTTAGGAAAGGAACACACATGCGATGACTCTGGTGGATCCATGTAATTTAGGAAAAGAACACAGTTTCAGTGAGTCTAGTGGATCAATGTGGTGTAGGAAAGGAACAGACATGCAATGACTCTGGTGGTGGTTTAGAAAAATAACACACATGTAATGACTCTGGTGGATCCATGTGGTTTAGGAAAGGAACACATATGCAATGACTCTGGTGGATCCATGTGGTTTATGAAAGGAACACACATGCAATGACTCTGGTGGATCCATGTGGTTTAGGAAATGAAGACACATGCAATGACTCTAGTGGTGGTTTAGGAAAAGAACACACATGTAATGACTCTGGTGGATCCATGTGGTTTAGGAAAAGAACACACATGTAATGACTCTTGAGGATCAATGTGGTTTAGGAAAGGAACACACCTGCAGTGAATCTGGTGGATCCATGTGGTTTATGAAAAGAACACACTTGTAATGACTCTGGTGGATCAATGTGGTTTAGGAAAGGAACACACATGCAATGACTATGGTGGATCCATGTGGTTTAGGAAAGGAGCACACATGCAATGACTATGGTGGATCCATGTGGTTTATGAAAGGAAAACACATGCAATGACTCTGGTGGTGGTTTAGAAAAATAACACACATGCAATCACTCTGGTGGATCAATGTGGTTTAGGACAAGAAGACACATGCAATGACTATGGTCGTGGTTTAGGAAAATAACACAAATGCAATGACTCTGATGGATCCATGTGGTTTATGAAAGGAACACACATGCAATGACTCTAGTGGTGGTTTAGGAAAAGAACACACATGCAATAACTGCGGTGGATCCATGTGGTTTAGGAAAATAAGACACATGCAATAAATCTACTGGTGGTTTAGGAAAAGAACACACATGCAGTGACTGCGGTGGATCCATATGGTTTAGGCAAAGAACACACATGTAGTGACTCTGGTGGTGGTTTAGCAAAAGAACACACAGGAAATGACTCTGGTGGATCAATGTGGTTTCGGAAAGGAACACACATGCGATGACTCTGGTGGATCCATCTAGTTTAGGAAAAGAACACACATGCAATGACTCTGGTGGTGGTTTAAGAAAAGAAGACACAGCCAATGACTCTGGTGGATTAATGTCGTTTAGGAAAGGTACACGCATGCACTAACTCTGGTGGATCCATGTGGTTTATGAAAAGAACACACTTGCAATGACTCTGGTGGATCAATGTGGTTTAGGAAAGAACACACATGAAATGACTTTGGTGGATCCATGTTGTTTAGGAAAGGTACACACATGCAATGAATCTAGTGGATCCATGTGGTTTATGAAAGGAGCACACATGCAATGACTCTGGTGGTGGTTTAGGAAAAGAACACACATGCAATGACTCTGGTGGATCCATGTGGTTTAGGAAAAGAAGACACATGCAATGACTTTGGTGGTGGTTTAGGAAAATAACGCACATACAATGACTCTGGTGGATCCATGTGGTTTAGGAAAGGAACACACATGGAATGACTTTAGTGGTGGTTTAGCAAATGAAGACACATGCAATGACTCTAGTGGATCCATGTGGTTTATTTAAGGAACACACATGCAATGACTCTGGTGGTTGTTTTGGAAAAGAACACACATGCAATGACTCTAGTGGATCCATGTGGTTTAGGAAAAGAAGACACATGCAATGACTCTAGTGGTGGTTTAGGAAAATAACACACATGCAATGACTCTTGTGGATCCATGTGGTTTAGGAAAGGAACACACATGCAATGACTCTAGTGGTGGTTTTGGAAAGGAACACACATGAAATGACTCTAGAGGATCCATGTGGTTTATGAAAGGAGAACCCATGTAATGACTCTGGTGGTGGTTTAGGAAAGGAACACACATGCAATCACTTTGGTGGATCCATGTGGTTTAGGAAAAGAAGACAGATGCAATGACTCTTGTAACATCCTAATGTCAGCAACCCTGATTAGTTGTCCAGAATGCAAAAACCAGGGGGAACAAAAACTTTTTCTTGCTCATTGGTGCAGTGTTTGCTTGTTGATTACTTTTGCTTGTGCAGGTGAGTGTATACCATATGATACTCCTTACCTCAACCCAGTTGACAAAAGCTACTTTCCAAAACTGTCTTGGCTTAATTTCCATATTCTCAAATGCTTTGGCATTTAAAAAACATGAGCCAAGATGCTTATGAAACCAAAACTATTTTAGTAGCTTCTATTGACAAAACTATGGAGAGATATGTAATATAATCTCCTTATGTTTTCAAGATAGAACCTTCGACTACTCTTACCTTTAGGATCTCCAAAACCTTTTAGTAAGCTTTTGAATTCTACTCTTGGTAGAGATACCAAGGACCTTACCTTGTTCAAACTCCAACCTATTAAAAATACCCATCCTTACCTCAAGCTAAGCTTGATGGTAACCCTAGTAGTAATTGATTTGTTTGTAAGATGAGTTGCTTTGATCTGCTGTCTGATGAATTGCCTTGATCTACTGCTTGATTTGTCTTCTTAGGAGATAGTATGAGGTACTCTAGGAGCTCGTCACTAGGATCAAGAGGGTTCCAAATCACCACACCCTAAGCAAGAGTACAAAGAAGGATCTAATCTCTAGATACTAGGTGATCATCTAAAACCCTTAACCAGATCAATTCTGAAGTGATCCCTTCTAGAAGCTTCCAAGTCAATGAAGACCAATATCAAGAATGGATCACTTCTACTCAATCTACACTTCAACATCATCCACTTTATGATGCTTGGGTACCTTGCAACCCATTAAAAACATCCCCTCTCATGTCTAGTCAAATCTGCCAAATTTGGCTATGTCTGGAATCTGTTTAAACATCTCCTTTTTGAATGTCTCCCTTTCTCAACCCTTGTGCATTTTGGTAATGCACTTGAACCATATTGTTAACCATCCTAAGGACTACCAAGGCCCTCTCTTTCCCTTGGTTAGATCATCCTCCAACCCACTTGTTCTTGATGGTTTTGCAGGCAAGAAAATAACTATCCCTGCAAATCTTGTCAACATGCCTACTTTGATAGAATCTCACACCACCATCCAAACTTACATGGACCAAATATTTGCATGGTTGTGTTCTACTAATACAGGTATATCAATATATACTTCACTTGTTCCAAGTGGATCTTTGTGCTTCTAAAACCCACAAGGTTTTGAAGGCTAGTTGATAATCTTCCTTGGCAGGCTTATTTTATTCAAAGTTTGAAAGCCTGTCTTGGTGAGCTTAAGAAGGATAAAGCTCAAACCCCTATACAATGTTGATGTACATGACTTGGTATAACTAACCATCTATCCCATGCCCCAAGGGGAGATCTGAACTCCAAGATACAACCATGTTTTGGTGGTATAAAAATAACATCACCCTAGATCCACCACTCCTTGTTTTCCATCAAATTCAAGTTGGATTTCCAATTCCTAAGGTTGCAAATGTTAGATACACCTTTTATACATCATATAACTTGATCATCAAGATTTATCAATGATTATCCATATTTATTATGGACCAAAACTATTCAATTCCCTTAATAGGCAAAACCTCTTCCATAAAGGAAAATTTGGTTTTTGCCAAAACACTTCCTCAACTTTTGGCTCAATTGAGATCCATATATCATATACTAATTTCCAACTTCAAAAATAAATATTCTTGAAGGGTTTTATTATTTATTTTTTCCCATTTTCTTAAATGGCTGAATTGGAATAATAATGGTTTTAAATACTTTTAATCCCCAATAAATCTTGGGAAAATTCCCCTAAGTGTGTATTCACATTTCGGACCATCTCAATCTAAAAACCAACATTTTATAGTGTAAATTTATCAAATGATCTTCTAGAAACTATTTCTGCAGTTTTTGAGAAAATGGATTTAAGTGGACTTTAAATCTTTAGAAAAATCTCAAATAATCCCTAGAGAGGTATCTTGACCTCACCCATCTACCAGTACCATCTCTCCCACTCTTTCGAACATAAATAAAGGAACTCCTTCCCAAGCATTCTTGTGATCAAAATAGCACAACCATCAAAACCTTGTACAAATACCCCATTAAACCCCCTCAAATATTCTCCACCAAGCTTGTATAGCACCCAACACTCATCTCTGGTCGTGGTCACTTTAGAAATTATTGTAGCAACCCCTCTCCCTTGCCCCATGGATTGAGAGAGAGAGAGACACACAAGTGGGACCAATTATTGCAGCATCCTCCACCACCCCCTCCCTATCTCTCTGCCCGACCAAATACCCCTCTCACCCCTCTCCACCGCTCCCTAAGCCAATCACAGGCCAGCCCCACCCCTCCCCCATGTCCAAAGAGGACATTTACACCATCTACATCTCCCCCTCAGTATAAATCGGCCAGAGGCCCTCCCAGCACGCCCCTGCCCCCTCATTTGCTTCCTCTCCCTTCCCCTCACCACCCCCTAGCTCCACTCCCCCTCCCGTGCCCTGCTCTGCCCAGGAGGAGAGAAGAGATCCCCCCTCGGCCATCTATAAGATCTGATCCCCGAGCTCTCTCCCCAGTCTTCTACCCTCTGCATGTCATGGTACTGGAACCACCACACCCTACTGCATCTAATACCCTCCCTTTTCTTGCCCCGGGACAGCTCCACGATGGGCACCGTCGAGCTCCGACAAGGTTGCTCTCGGCTTCCTCGCGTGAGCCAGATCTCAGCGTAGAAACTAAGCGTGCCGCCCGTCTCCTGGACCGTCACGCCGCTCTGCATCGCCCTACACTCCCCACGTCACCGGAGACGGACCCTGGTAAGCTCCCTGACTCGCCGGCGCCGCTCCTAGGATTCCACCCCTCTATCGTCGGCACGAGGTAAGAGACGGCCCGCAGCCGTCGATCCTGACTTGATCGAACGACCGACAGAGCCCGATACCCCTTCGTCGTTCCGCGTCGCTGATGGCTGGGCCCGTCTTGGCAGGTTCAAACCGCCCCGCCCGCGCGTGTTGCTTCTGAGTGGGCTGATTTCCCGCGGCACGGCCCAACTCCCTTGCAGATTCAGCCCAGCCGCCCCAGTCCTCTTTTTCATTTATTTAAATTACTCCCAGATCTGAAACTAGCTGTTTGGTTTAAATAGAAATAAAATTGGTAAATGCCTCCAAATGCCTAGATCAAAAATTTCTAATGTTTATAAAGGTTTTCTTAAACAGGCAGTACCTCTGTGGTTCCCAAAAGAATTTTTGTTCTTTTCTAATAATTAAAATACCACCTACTATCATTTTCACTAAATAAATCTTTTAGAGATTTTGATAAACCCAAATTGGGTAAATCCAACTGTATCTGGTAGGTGTTGCTTGTAACAATCTGATGGAATTGGTCCCATGCCAAATCGAGCTATGATCCACCTTTAGCAAAAATAAGAAAATCACCTTGCCCTTGCCTCTAGAAAATTCCCTGGACCAATCTATCACCTGTTTTGAATCAATTCCAACTCCCCTGGATGAAATCCATCCATTTTATATCAAATCCCAGGAGCCCATAATTTTCTAAGCCGCAGTTGAATTATTGTGAATTAATCTGTTCTGTACTTGGTAATTTCACTATTAAAATAACTCCAATATTTATGGATATCCAAATTGGGTAACTCTAATTTCTACAGAAAGGTATTCTAAATACCTACCTTGTGTCCTTGGAATCAAATCAAAATCTTCTGTATATTTAATCTGGAGAAAAAGACAAAACAGCTATAAAACTGCCTTTGTGAATTTCCTGACGGTATTTTGGTAATTATTTTGGAATGATTCCAACTCTCAGTGAACAAGTACATCAAGCCCTACCTAACCATCCAAGGGAATAATTTTTAGAGCTCGAGAACTTTTGTGGTGAATTAATCCCATAAACTAGAGCTTTTATCACTAGAATTTTTATAAGAAATTGAAGAAAAGTGATAAAATAGTGAAACCACTTTTGTTGGTTTCATTTTATCAAATCCTATCTGTTGGTATCATTTTTACACAATAGTAGCACACATAAAATGTCCTTGGTCCAAAACCCCTCTTAGGTATTTCCTAGACTATAGATCCTAAGGGATTTTCTTCCATATTTTCAAGACAAGGACAATCTCAGTAATCCTTTCTTCCTAAGACCTACTGATTAGTAAACTCATATTTTTCATTGCTTGTTGTATGCCTTGTTGCTTGACTTGATTTATTTTGATTGTGGCCTTGTTTGTTTGCATGTGATGTCCGGACGATGATAGTTGCGATGAAATCGGAGAGTAGGAGAAGTGGTAGTTATTATTGGTTATTATGGTTTTCTAAGGAGAAGTCCAGGGACATATTGCCATATTGCTGATCATCACGCAAGCCACCTTCTTGCTCATAAGCCTTGTCCTACTATTTTACTTATGCATGTTTTGTCTACTATTTGTGAAACTGCATTGTTTTACTATTTGTTGATGTATATACGGTAGTGGTTTGGCTCCTCCGAACTATTACACTTCTGTACTATTAAGTACAACCCCCTTGGTGATACCTACTTGTCCCTAGTAGAATAGATGGTGCATATCCACCATACCCCTTTGGAGACCCTATTTTAGCCAAAGAAAAGCTAGAGGATGGGAAGACCCCGACAAAAGTTTACCAAATGTTTTCTGATAAAACCTTGGTGAGGTGGGACCTCCCAAAAGATGTTGAGAAAGAGAAAAGGGTTTTGTTTTATAAAATGCTGGAGGAAAACCGGAGGAAAAAGGTTTACAAAAACGCACCCGGTTCTTTGCAGTTTAGCTATAACAACTTAACCCTATGCAACCACATTACTCTGATATGGGACAGGGATAGATTTTATGGTTGTCTATTCCGGTATAAGCTGCCTCACAACAACTACAGGGGATTGGGGATCCTTGGACGGTGGGCCTTCTCCGATAAAGGTCCATGTGGGGACCTGGAGAAGGAACGAAGTGTCTGCTGGCCTCCACACGTTACTATGAGCCCCTCATTGAAAGCGCACACTCGAGAAGTGGAAAAAGCGCTCCGGTTGGTCCTCGATACCCGACGTCCCGGTTTGAGGGGATTAACACTCATAGGGTAGGCACTTATATTGGAGTGGGCATCTGGAGAGTCTTGATCGGTACTCGACCCACGATCGGTGAAGATTAGGGTAGTTTACCCGGATGGTGTGGGTAAAATGTACAACCTCTGCAGAGTGTAAATCTATTCGAATAGCCGTGTCCGCGGTCATGGACGGGTTGGACAAACTTCTGTAGAGCTGTGCTGGTTTTCTTTTCAAAAAGGATTTTGGAAAAGAAATGGCTTTGGAAATGTTTTGACCATGGGATGGTCGGAAAGGATCCCTGTTTTGACCATGGGATGGTCAGAAAGGGATGGAAAGGAGTTTGGTCGTGGGACGACCGGGAGAAAGGAACAAATGTGTGACCTAGTCCTAAGGTTTTTCCAAAACTTTTCAAAACGGTTTCCAAAATGCTTTACAAAGGTTTTCAACAAAGATATGTAGATGCTATATCTACAAGAGAAACTATTTGAGAAAAGAACCCCTCTTGGAGCCCTCCTACTACCACAATCATATTGCACATCCTCTTGTTATTATTATTTTCTTAAGGTGGTTTGCGAGTACATTCAAAGTACTCACTGGCATTGTCCCTGGCTATTAAGATGGTCAGATATCAAGAAGAAGATGAAGTGGACGACTATGCGGGCTAGGACATTCTCCCAGTCAGTTGCCTATAGGTTAAGGCATGGCTCGGGCTCTACGCTTGATGAAGTTCCGCTGATGATTATTGAGGTAGCCATAACGACATTTATGTAAGCCTTGTAATTCAGTATATTCTTGGAGGTTGTAATGATTCTTTTTGGTTATGTGCCATGACTAACTGATCATGGGATCGTGGTTGTATGCATAATAGGGATTCTCGGAGGATTAATCCGGGGGGCCCACAACTCTGGTGGTGGATTAGGAAAATAACACACATGCAATGACTCTGCTAGATCCATGTGGTTTAGGAAAGGAACACACATGCAATGAATCTAGTGGATCCATGTGGTTTATGAAAGTAACACACATGCAATGACTCTGGTGGTGGTTTAGAAAAAGAACACACATGCAATGACTCTGGTGGATCCATGTGGTTTAGGACAAGAAAACACATGCAATGACTCTAGTGGTGGTTTACGAAAAGAACACACATGCAATGACTATGGTGGATTTATGTGGTTTAGGAAAACAAGACACATGCAATAACTCTACTTGTGGTTCAAGGAAAGAACACTCATGCGATGACTCTGGTGGATCCATATGGTTTAGGAAAACAACACACATGCAATGACTCTGGTGGTGGTTTAGGAAAAGAACACACATGCAATGACTCTGGTGGATCAATGTGGTTTAGGAAAGTAACACATATGTAATGACTCTGGTGGATCCATCTGGTTTAGGAAAACAACACACAGGCAGTGACTCTATTGGATCAATCTGGTTAGGAAAGGTACCCACATGCAATTACTCTGGTGGATCCATGTGGTTTAGGAAAATAGCACACTTGCAATGACTCTTGTGGATCAATGTGGTTTAGGAAAGAACACACATGCAATGACTTTGGTGGATCCATGTTGTTAATGAAAGGAACACACATACAATTACTCAGGTGGATCCATGTGGTTTATGAAAGGAACAAACATGCAATGACTCTGGTGGTGGTTTAGGAAAAGAACACACACGTAATGGCTCTAGCGGATCCATGTGGTTTAGGAAAAGAAGACACATCCAATGACTCTGGTGGTGGTTTAGGAAAATAATACACATGCAATGACTCTGGTGGATCCATGTTGTTTAGGAAACGAACACGAATGCAATGACTTTAGTGGATCCGTGTGGTTTATGACAGGAACACACATGCAATGACTCTTGTGGATCTATGTGGTTTAGGAAAAGAAGACACATGCAATGACTCTAGTGGTGGTTTAGGAAAATAACACACATGCAATGACTCTGGTAAATCCATGTGGTTTAGTAAAAGAGCACACATGCAATGACTCTGGTGGTGCTTAGGAAAAGAACACACATGCAATGACTCTGGTGGATCCATGTAGTTTAGGAAAAGAACACACTTGCAATGAGTCTAGTGGATAATTGTGGTGTAGGAAAGGAACAGGAATGCAATGCCTCTGGTGGTGGTTTAGGAAAAGAACACACATTTAATAACTCTGGTGGATCCATGTGGTTTAGGAAAGTAACACACATGCAATGACTCTAGTGGACCATGTGGTTTATGAAAGGAACAAACATGCAATGACTCTGGTGGATCGATGTGTTTTAAGAAAAGAAGACACATGCAATGACTCTAGTGGTGGTTTAGCAAAAAGAAAACACATGCAATGACTCTGGTGGATCCATGTGGTCTAGGAAAAGAACACAAATTTAATGACTGGTGGATCAATGTGATTTAGGAAAGGAACACACATGCAGTGACTCTGGTGAGTCCATGGGGTTTAGGAAAAGAACACACTTGTAATGACTCTGGTGGATCAATGTGGTTTAGGAAAGGAACACACATGCAATGACTCTGGTGGATCCATGTGGTTTATGAAAGGAACACACATGCAATGACTCTAGTGGATCCATGCGGTTTATGAAAGATACACACATGCAATGACTCTAGAGGTGGTTTAGGAAAAGAACACACATGCGATGACTGTGGTGGATCCATGTTGTTTAGGAAAAGAAGACACATGCAATAACTCTACTGGTGGTTTAGGAAAAGAACACAGATGCAATGACTCCGGTGGATCCATATGGTTTAGGAAAAGAACACACATGTAGTGACTCTAGTGGTGGTTTAGGAAAAGAACACACAGGCAGTGACTTTGGGGGATAATTGTGGTTTAGGAAAGGAACACACATGCAATGACTCTGGTGGATCCATCTGGTTTAGGAAAAGAACACACATGCAATGACTCTGGTGGTGGTTTAAGAAAAGAACACACAGCCAATGACTCTGGTGGATCAATGTGGTTTAGGAAAATAACACACTTGCAATGACTCTAGTGGATCCATGTGGTTTAGGAAAATAACACACTTGCAATGACTGTGGTGGATCAATGTTGTTTAGGAAAGAACACACATGCAATGACTCTGGTGGATCCATGTTGTTTAGGAAAGGAAACACACATGCAATGACTCTGGTGGATCCAT
>OU342743.1:446115686-446211540 GCA_910589775.1 Avena eriantha | reverse complement strand
ACTCTGGTGGATCCATGTGGTTTAGGACAAGAAAACACATGCAATGACTCTAGTGGTGGTTTACGAAAAGAACACACATGCAATGACTATGGTGGATTTATGTGGTTTAGGAAAACAAGACACATGCAATAACTCTACTTGTGGTTCAAGGAAAGAACACTCATGCGATGACTCTGGTGGATCCATATGGTTTAGGAAAACAACACACATGCAATGACTCTGGTGGTGGTTTAGGAAAAGAACACACATGCAATGACTCTGGTGGATCAATGTGGTTTAGGAAAGTAACACATATGTAATGACTCTGGTGGATCCATCTGGTTTAGGAAAACAACACACAGGCAGTGACTCTATTGGATCAATCTGGTTAGGAAAGGTACCCACATGCAATTACTCTGGTGGATCCATGTGGTTTAGGAAAATAGCACACTTGCAATGACTCTTGTGGATCAATGTGGTTTAGGAAAAGAACACACATGCAATGACTTTGGTGGATCCATGTTGTTAATGAAAGGAACACACATACAATTACTCAGGTGGATCCATGTGGTTTATGAAAGGAACAAACATGCAATGACTCTGGTGGTGGTTTAGGAAAAGAACACACACGTAATGGCTCTAGCGGATCCATGTGGTTTAGGAAAAGAAGACACATCCAATGACTCTGGTGGTGGTTTAGGAAAATAATACACATGCAATGACTCTGGTGGATCCATGTTGTTTAGGAAACGAACACGAATGCAATGACTTTAGTGGATCCGTGTGGTTTATGACAGGAACACACATGCAATGACTCTTGTGGATCTATGTGGTTTAGGAAAAGAAGACACATGCAATGACTCTAGTGGTGGTTTAGGAAAATAACACACATGCAATGACTCTGGTAAATCCATGTGGTTTAGTAAAAGAGCACACATGCAATGACTCTGGTGGTGCTTAGGAAAAGAACACACATGCAATGACTCTGGTGGATCCATGTAGTTTAGGAAAAGAACACACTTGCAATGAGTCTAGTGGATAATTGTGGTGTAGGAAAGGAACAGGAATGCAATGCCTCTGGTGGTGGTTTAGGAAAAGAACACACATTTAATAACTCTGGTGGATCCATGTGGTTTAGGAAAGTAACACACATGCAATGACTCTAGTGGACCATGTGGTTTATGAAAGGAACAAACATGCAATGACTCTGGTGGATCGATGTGTTTTAAGAAAAGAAGACACATGCAATGACTCTAGTGGTGGTTTAGCAAAAAGAAAACACATGCAATGACTCTGGTGGATCCATGTGGTCTAGGAAAAGAACACAAATTTAATGACTGGTGGATCAATGTGATTTAGGAAAGGAACACACATGCAGTGACTCTGGTGAGTCCATGGGGTTTAGGAAAAGAACACACTTGTAATGACTCTGGTGGATCAATGTGGTTTAGGAAAGGAACACACATGCAATGACTCTGGTGGATCCATGTGGTTTATGAAAGGAACACACATGCAATGACTCTAGTGGATCCATGCGGTTTATGAAAGATACACACATGCAATGACTCTAGAGGTGGTTTAGGAAAAGAACACACATGCGATGACTGTGGTGGATCCATGTTGTTTAGGAAAAGAAGACACATGCAATAACTCTACTGGTGGTTTAGGAAAAGAACACAGATGCAATGACTCCGGTGGATCCATATGGTTTAGGAAAAGAACACACATGTAGTGACTCTAGTGGTGGTTTAGGAAAAGAACACACAGGCAGTGACTTTGGGGGATAATTGTGGTTTAGGAAAGGAACACACATGCAATGACTCTGGTGGATCCATCTGGTTTAGGAAAAGAACACACATGCAATGACTCTGGTGGTGGTTTAAGAAAAGAACACACAGCCAATGACTCTGGTGGATCAATGTGGTTTAGGAAAATAACACACTTGCAATGACTCTAGTGGATCCATGTGGTTTAGGAAAATAACACACTTGCAATGACTGTGGTGGATCAATGTTGTTTAGGAAAGAACACACATGCAATGACTCTGGTGGATCCATGTTGTTTAGGAAAGGAACACACATGCAATGACTCTGGTGGATCCATGTGGTTTATGAAAGGAACACACATGCAATAACTCTGGTGGTGGTTTACGAAAAGAACACACATGCAATGACTCTGGTGGATCCATGTGGTTTAGGAAAAGAAGAGACATGCAATGACTCTGGT
This sequence comes from Avena eriantha, assembly GCA_910589775.1. Taxonomy (NCBI): domain Eukaryota; kingdom Viridiplantae; phylum Streptophyta; class Magnoliopsida; order Poales; family Poaceae; genus Avena; species Avena eriantha. The sequence goes on along the minus strand of OU342743.1, from coordinate 446,209,335 downwards.
GGTGGTTTAGGAAAATAACACACATGCAATGACTCTGGTGGATCCATGTGGTTTATGAAAGGAACACACATGCAATAACTCTGGTGGTGGTTTACGAAAAGAACACACATGCAATGACTCTGGTGGATCCATCTGGTTTAGGAAAAGAAGAGACATGCAATGACTCTGGTGGTGGTTTAGGAAAATAACACACATACAATGACTCTGGTGTATCCATGTGGTTTAGGAAAGGAACACACATGCAATGACTCTAGTGGTGGTTTAGGAAATGAACACACATGCAATGACTCTAGTGGATCCATGTGGTTTATTTAAGGAGCACACATGCAATGACTCTGGTGGTGGTTTAGGAAAAAAACACACATGCAATGACTCTAGTGGATCCATGTGGTTCAGGAAAAGAAGACACATGCAATGACTCTAGTGGTGGTTTAGGAAAATAATACACATTCAATGACTCTGGTGGATCCATGTGGTTTAGGAAAGGAACACACATGCAATGACTCTAGTGGTGGTTTGGAAAGGAACACACATGCAATGACTCTGGAGGATCCATGTGGTTTATGAGAGGTGCACACATGTAATGACTCTGGTGGTGGTTTAGGAAAACAACACACGTGCAATGACTCTGGTGGATCCATGTGGTTTAGGAAAAGAAGACAAATGCAATGACTCTGGTGGTGGTTTAGGAAAATAACACACATGCAATGACTCTCGTGGATCCATATGCTTTAGGAAAATAAAACACATGCAATAAATTATGTGGTGCTTTAGGAAAAGAACACACATGCACTGACTTTGGTGCATCAATGTGGTTTAGGAAAAGGAACACACATGCAATGACTCTGGTGGATCCATGTGGTTTAGGGAAAGAACACACTTGCAATGACTCTGCTGGATCAATGTGATTTCGGAAAGGAACACACATGCAATGACTCTGGTGGATCCATGTGGTTTAGGAAAGGAACACACATGCAATGTCTCTGGTGATGGTTTAGGAAAAGAACACACATGCAATGAATCTGGTGGATCCATGAGGTTTAGGAAAAGAATACACATGCTATGACTCTGGTGGTGGTTTAGGAAAATAACACACATGCAATGACTCTGGAGGATCCATGTGGTTTAGGAAAGAAACACACATGCAATCACTCTAGTGGTGGTTTAGGAAAGGAACACACATGCAATGACTCTAATAGTGGTTTAGGAAAGGAACACATATGAAATGACTCTAGTGGATCCATGTGGTTTATGAAAGGAACACACGTGCAATGACTCTGGTAGTGGTTTGGGAAAAGAACACACATGCAATGACTCTGGTGGATCAATGTGGTTTAGAAAAGGAACACCCATGCAATGACTCTGGTGGATCATGTGGTTTAGGAAAGGTACACATGGAACGACTCTGGTGGTTGTTTAGGAAAAGAACACACATGCAATGATTCTGGTGGAACCATGTGGTTTAGGAAAGGAACACACATCCAATAACTCTGGTAGAGGTATAGAAAAAGAACGCACATGCAATGCGACTCTGGTGGTGGTTTAGGAAAGGAACACACATGCAATGACTCTGGTAGATCCATGTGGTTTAGGAAAGGAACACACATGCAATGGTGTAGTTACAATTTAAAGTTTAAATTAAGCACGTCGAATTGAAGTGCTTCAGGTGGTCGGTTCAAAAATTATAGCGTGTAATAAGATTGGTATGTCTCTTCCACCAGGGAAAAATGAGCTCTTGCAATGCTAGCAATAGAGAATCTTCCGACGGTATGGCATAGACTGACGATGAGTTTGATGTGTCAGAAATTGAACTTAACAGAAAGATTGAGAATTACAAAATAAAGCTGGAGCTGAAAAAGAAACGCAAAATAGGTTCAAACAAAGACGGTGTACGTAAGAAGAAACAAAAGATTGGTGGAGAACAACATGGCAGTCCGAACAACCCGAATAATGTTGTCCTGGTAAGCTTACTTAATATTAATGCATGTCATATTCCTTAATCGAGACTACAGTCTGCACTAAGAAATTTAGAAATAAGTTTACGAATATTTGATCGTTTTTTCTGTAAACTACCAGGATATGTCCAAGAATCAAGTGATAGCAATTGAAAAATATACAAGGGACAAGAAGAAACCCCGTAGTAGGACTGGATCAAATTACACTGTAAGTTGCTCTCTCAAAGAGCTCAACAGATTGATTAAACATGATCTGAATGATCTCCAAGAAGTAGAGCTGGTGAAGATTGGCTGGGGTTTCATCCTGGAATACAAGCTGGATTCAAACATTATGTAGCATCCCAATTGTCTAACAATTGCAATGCTACTAGCCTAGTCTGTATATATGCTACCTTCCTACATATAATTGTTGCATCATAATTATCTCATGCTCATGTCATCATGCCACCTTGCATTTGAGCATCATATAAAACCCTTTTCTTTTGGATCTTGTCTCATATGCATTTATAAATTGTATTTGGTTCTTAATGAATTGTATTTGGTTCTTGATAAATGCTTGGTGCCCAAGTTGAGTTGGGGGCATATCTTTTATTTAACTCCACCACATTTTCTTGTCACCACCCCATAATTCCACCATCCAACTATATGTGAGATTTGCATTTTATTTGGGTTTACCTCTAGCTCATGTGGGTTGGGATGGGTCCACTTACAATTCCATATGCTCCCATATATGCATCATATTGTATTCACATTATTGATATGTGGAGAGCCACATGGCCACCTTTGAAATGCTATGTGAATATTTCCTTGTCTACCCTCCATATGGTTTGTTTTGGAATATTTGATCATGTATGAATATAACTATGGCTATATACTTGCCTAGTGGAACACACACACTACAATTCCATTATATTCATTCATGCTTATTTCTTCCACTCTTGGACATATGGGTTTAACCCAAGCCATGTATTAATTCCTTGTGCATATATCTTATGTGTGGGACCATTGTTTCATGTCACATGATACATAAACCCCATATCCACATCTTACTCTAGCTCTTCTATTTGATGTTTTATTTTAACCTCTTCAAACCTTTTTGCTTGGGCTTTATTCAAATTTGAGTGCATGTGACTAAGTGGGGTCATTTGAGCTTATATTTGTTTTCACAAATATAGTGTGGCCTAGCTAAGGGTCATGCATGAGCCATGCAAACAACCTCTCACCTTCCCATTTTTATCTTTTGGAGCTCTATTTGTATGCATGAGTTTTGAATTCAAACAATCTAGTCCAAAAATCCTAATCTATCTCTTCCTTATCTCTAGCTAGCTAAGACTAGCTAATCTCAAAAACCTAGTCCTCTCTTTCTCCCTCTTCCCTAATCATCTACACATGCATGCAACTTAACACCACACACACACCACCCCACCCCCACGGCTACACCCCCATGCACATTAGCATGTGAGAGCCATACCACACTTGGACCTTAGCCTTCCATGTTTACCTTCCCTCCTTATCTTGCTTCTCACGAAGTTGGTCCCCAGCCCAGGTCCCCTACCCCTGATCCCTCCCTCCTTGTGTTTCTTTCGGCTAAGGACAAGAGAAGGAGAGAAGAGAAAACCCACCGAAGCCTCCCATCGTTTTCCTCTTTTGCAAAAGCAACACCACTACCACCTCCCATGTGCTCCTCCCTCCCCTCTCTACCCCAACCAGATCTGGGATCATCTTCATCATCTCCTTCCTCCCCTATCTACTCTCCTCAACCGCCATGGCCATGAACAACTCCATGTCCATCTCAAACCCTAGTTTGGCCAAGCTTCGAGAGGAGGCAGTTGCAGCTGTGCCAAGGAGGATTCAGGAGCACCAGGCGCCTCCCCTGCTTCCTCTATGTCGCCTAGAATATGCAGCCACCGCTGGAGCTCGCCGGGGAAGCCGTACCCGACGACAACCTAAGCTTCCTCCTCATGGCCGGAGCGCGAGCCTCACCGCCGTATCTCCTCCACCTCATGCGCCAGCGACCACACTGACAAGCACCTGGTGAGCATACTGATCTACTTGACAAGGTCCCCCGCTCCCTAAACCCCTAGCGTCGCCAATCCTTTCATCGAGCACACTGCGGGAACCGCCGACATCGCCCTGTCACTAGATCCATTCAGCACCGCCTTTCGTTTGTCTCATGTTCTTCGAGTCCTAGCCGTCGCTATGATGCTCTCCTTTGAGTGAAACCTGAAGCAAAGTTGTAGAGCTCGGAACCCTCTTTCTAACAAGCCATCGCACCGTAAAAACGAGCCATCACATCTCTAGGAATCGTCATCACAAGATGACTGTCCGAACAGACATGTGTGTTCATGTTGCTTGTGTTCTTCAGGAAACTGTTCTTAGAACGGTCCACCCCAGCATGAACCGCTCCCATCACGGCGTAGAGCTCGTTGTCCTCTTTAATTTGAGTACTCATATGCCAGTTTTCGTTCAGCGAGCTAGGAGATATCAGCCCCGAAAGATCGACCTGTCTCGTGGTTCGTCAGTGAGCGACGCAAAGTTTTGTTCGTTAGTCCCGGATCCGGAAGTGAATAAGGCATCTTGTAGGATACCTGCAATCTAAAACCAATCCGAATCAGTCCAATTGGTCACCATGTCGAGTTTGACTTGGGCCTTCACCCTGAGGTCTTGAGTTCAAATCCCGCCTCCCGCCTGCGCGCACACAACCTTTTTGGTTTTTCCTTTTTCCCTTCTAACTCAGAGCCGGGCCACCTATCATGCACACATAAGCCCAGTCAGATCCTATGGCTTAGTCAGCAGGCTAACCCCACCCGGCAGTGCCTCTGGCTAGTTAGTCCGAAGTATAAAAAGTTTTGTGGTTCTTTTAGATTTTCAGAAAATGATAAAATTGAACATAATTGCATATAGTAATAACTTTACTTTGGTAAATGCATAAATAACATATAATATATGTTTTCTAACTAGAAAAATGTGAGGAATTTAAATCTGCCATCCAATTTAATGTTTGACTATTTTTAAATTTTCGAAATTTTTTGATTGCAATAAAAATGCCTTTTTATTAATTAATTAATAACTTTAATTCTATCACTCCAAATTTGACAAATAATATGTCTAAATCGATCAGCGCGACGAGCCCGTTCTAACTATGCATTCCATGATATGAATTGAAGCATGCATCATGTCATTATTAAAAACCAGAACTGTTTATGGCAATAAAACTCGACCAAATAATTCATAAAATGGTTTATTCCTGTCCCCACACCTCACCATTGCCATGCTACTTTATTGCCATGTAAATTGTGCATCATTCATCATGGCATGCTTGTTTTCTTGTCGCATTTTATTTATATGCTTTTGCACTTTATTTATGTTGGCCCTTGTTTGTTTGGTTCTTCTTTACGAATAGACGCCGAGCAGGGAAAATATCAGGAATCCCAGGAGTACTACCCAGATCCTTCTCTCGCTTCAACTGAGCTGCCAGGCAAGCACTACCACATGCTTGCATACATATAGTACCTATTGCTTCTATCTTATTGTTGCATCATTGAGTCGCGATTGCATTAAATTGAATCCCAAGCACTGTATAGCCTTTACTTTTAAACCCCACCGAGCGTGTTCCTCCATCCCATGAGCCATTACTACAGGAGTTGTTTGAGCCATGCGAGTCGTAGAACAGCATGTGTAGGGTATGTGAGTGTCTGATGGATAATGAGGTACCTAAACAACTTAACCTGAGTAGTAATGGGATAACTAGTGAAAGAGGCGCCGGTGGGCAAGATCTGTCATTTGGTTTTTATGTCCACTTGTCTCCCGTAGGACCCCGAGTACTTGATCTTGTTCCTTGACTATTCGCACTATCCACATCCGGGAGGCCTTATGAATCCCCCTGAGCCAGAGCTTGATTCATTTCTATTTCTTGGGGCCACAAAGTAGTTTGGGGCTTTATTACTATCCTGTACTTATGCCATGCTTTAGTATTTTATTTAAGATTGTGCGTGGAGCACCTGTACTGTTTTGGATCGTGACACGTTTACGCTGTATCAACAAGCCCAGTCACACTTTCGGGTTCCCAGTCGTTTACCGCCGTCCACACAAACCTTGGGTCCATTCCGGAGCCGGCCAACTTTGTTGCGGGTAGCTTAGTGGGGTGCCCCCCTGAAATATTTTATGAATCCTGTGATTGCTTTGTCATGAATGCCTCGTTGGGTTTTGAGTTGGTTTTTCCGAGGTTGATCAAGTGTGTGTTGTTATTTGTGCACCCCTGCAGGGTAAATCTTTCTGAAAGCCGTGTCCGCGGTTATGGACGAATTGGAGCACAGTTTCTCGATCATAGACAAATATAACTAAAGTACCGTCTTTAATTTGACTAAATATCTGACTAGTAAATAGTGCAATCTTCATGGAATGATTAATAGAACTGCCAACGGACGGGGTGTTCGTCCGCTCTCTCGTTGGTAAGCGAGAAGGAGGATGGATCTGTTACTTTATACTGTTATAACTGTTGTTACTAATTAACGGACATCCGTCTATCATTGGTTAGGCGGATGGTTAGTGAGTATCTATAGGTTTGTTAGTTATTATCTTTTGCTGCAATTGCATCACCCCAGGTATATGCCCCCTTTAGAGGCATAAAGACTTGTTGAGTGCCCCTAGGGTCTCACACGATAAAATGTTTGATTCAGATGAACAGGTGTATTCGCAAGATGGATAAGGGGTGGAGGAGACAGATGATGTTGGCAACGATCACTCGGTGTAGAGATTCCAGGGATGGGGATCCGTGAGATCTGTGGGCGAGATGTGCTTAGTTATGTGGCATCTTATGCCGATTTGCTTCTTGTCCGTACTCGAATCTTATTTCCTGCTTCCGCTTGATACTCTGTTGATTGATGTATGAGGAGCTATCCTACCCTATTATCTATATCTAGGATATTTGGATCTTGCCGTATGGCGTTGCAATATTTCTTTTTCTTTTAGATGGTATGGCTCTGAGAACTGTTGTAAGGTAGCTTGCGTACATGCTCATTTGTGTATGTATTTGATCTCTTCGCCTGTTGCCTATGCCGCTCGCTCTTGTCCCGATGTTCTTGGAAGTGGTTAGGATGGCCGACGGGTCTACACGTGGGTGGACCCTGGACCCCCGCTGTACTATTTTAACCACTTTTGGTGCATTCCTTCCTCTAATAATATACCTGGATTCGCTCAAGTGCAGAAAATCACTTATGACAAAGAAACACCTAGAATCAAATACCTAGACAAATCAGATATGCTTCCTGTATTGAAAGCGGATGTCAGTGACAAAGAGAGGTAGGGAAGACTGAATGTAAGTATTCTACTTGACCTCATCTTGTTTCACATAAATAATCATTCTATGAAATGAACTATTTTAAAATTACCTCTTCTGACAGTTATTCATGATCCATGGAAATAATATTTGTTTACTGTTTGCAGTGGAAAAGCTATGACGAAAGAAGCTATTATTTGAAATCTCCTGTGGCAGAAACGACTTGTAACAAGATAACCTCAACCTCTAACAGAGAACTAGAGGGTTCAGAAACAATGTCCCAGAGGCTAGATCAATGCATGGACAAGTATATCGATATACTGCTAGAGGAAGAAGCAGGTGATGAAATCATAAGTGCTGATACAAATGCTGCAACGATAAATAAAGAACTTACCATGAAGCACAGGGACCTGAAAAGAAGTAAACTGGAAGCAATGGCTAACTGCTTTCGAGCATCCCATCAGTGTGCAACTGACGTGCTGAGATGTTTTGATAGATGCGAGAATGACCTGACCAACGTTGCAAACATTTCAGGCACCAGTCGAATCAATCATTCAAAGCATACAGCCGAGGCAGCAACTCATGACCTTAATGTTGGGAACGAATGCTCTACTACAGGCAAGTCAGCAGCGATAACAGTGAATAAAATGGATTCAGCTAATAACAACACGCCCTGGAATTTTGGCGATAGAGGAATCATGTACATGGACAGAATAAAAAATATAGCAGCACCAGAAGAGGAGCATGACATTGTCACCACACGAGCCTTGGATGAACAAGTTTGTATATCTTAGACGTGTATTTAGCTACTTCCATCACATGAGCACATACAAATAATAATCTATGAAATAGAAGTGTAATGTAACATCTTGTCCATTTTTTATATTTTTTACTGATATTTGATGTGTTATTCAGAGTTGTTCTGCGTGCATGGCGACATCGACACCAGTAACAACGCATACCACGGGAGAAGGAGAAGACAATTCTAAGCAATTTGAAACTGACCAACAGCCATCAACGACACAACTAAGCAATGGTATTGTTGTATTCTGTAGATATGTTGCTAATAGAAAAATTACTAGTGGGCTTGATAGGAAAACTACTTGTAATAATGATCCAGGAGGAAAATCGTCTAAACAAGTACAAGGGTGCAACAAAGACATTGTAGGATCCGAGGAAGATAGGTTAATCACGCAGTTCAACAATGGTACTGTCACATTATGTCAAGATGCTTGGTTTTTACATTTGACGATGTTTTTTACATTAATAACATGTAAGAGGAAATAACATAGTTTTTTGCAAATATTATTGTAGGTGTGACCATGTTGTTACCAGGAATTACTCACAAAGAAGGTTCCTCTAACGATGAGGTCGCTGTTGTTGAAAAAGCAATTAAGAAAGGACATCTGCATGACATAGCTGATGTAAGAACACAGATTGACAATGCAGACACCTCGTGTATTGGATCAAAACGCAACAGAGAAGATGCAACTAAAACATTTTCGTTGCCAGAGCAAGGATTAAGAACACCTGTTACAAGGAGCAAGGCTCTTGGTCATAATTCCCCAGATAATATCAAATCTTACAAGAGGCCTCTACAAAACATCTTAAAACTTACTTTTCCAGTGTACGTTCCCCCCACATTTAAGTACAAGGGAGATACCGCAGTTGCTCGTAGATTGGTACTAAGCAAGAATTTTCTGGAGAAGAATGAAGAGTAAGCACCAAACTATGCTTTGTGGATTCCTTTAGGAAAATATATGTGTATGTTGTCACACAATCATGGATCCCGGTTTTTATATTTGTTCCTTTTTATTTTGTTCTATGGAAAATCTCAGGCTGGTTATGGTGAAATATTCGTCAACTCTGGAACAAGGCCTGGAAATACCAAAATATTGGACTGCAGCAAGGCTTGCAGCATGTTTCAATGGAAAAGGCAAGCTAGATGATGACATGATAAACTTCATAATTTCAAGCTGGCACAGTATCCCGGACTTCCCGGACTACAAATGTCTGTTCAGGAATCGAAGGATAGTACTGCCACTAGGGGTTGCTCGTTTATGTTACATTGGGACAAAGGAGAATTTCATAAATTCTGGAGGAAAAGATGAAATTTATCAGTTTGAAGCCGCCTCCAGGATTGAATAGTTCAAACTTCTAATTAGAAATGCAGATTTGAGCAAAGCTAAGATGGTATGTTTTTTAATACATAACTCATTAATAACATACATAAATATTCCGTATTTTCATTTATAACATATAATCAATGTGACTATTTTCCTTGCCCATCACAGATATTTCTGCCTGTGTCATTTGACAATCACGTGTCTACTTACATCCTAAACAACTACCCCCAAGGTGGTCGCGTTGAAGTTATTGAAACACGGGATTAAATAACACATAGAAAAGGATTGTCTAAAACAGCTTACCACAATCAAATTGGGGAAAAAATGGTGTGGTTTTTTACATTTATAACTTTATAATACAGCTAAAGACAAACTGCATAATTTGAAAAAAATTATGTCACTAACTATGCTCTACATAGTGGTTTTTTCAGCTAAAGAGATGTGACAAGTTTGTTGACAAGCTCTACCCAAAGAACAAGCTTCCAAAGTGGGGAAATATTGTATCTAGATCAAAACATGTGAAGGTACAAAAAGGAGTTGAAGACATGAATGGTTTTTGGATTCTAAAGAGCATTGAGAACTACAACGGCATTCAACTTGTACATGATCTTAAAGATATAAGTAATGCCAGTTTTGAATCAATAGTTTTACCAAATACAAATTTTTGATTGACAGTAACAATATATCTTCATGATTCGTTTGAACCATTTGACCAGATGGACGTGAGCTCGGTCATGGAGGAGTATATGTTCTGGGCACTATTCTCCGAGGCCAATGAAGCAAAAGATGAACTACCGAAAGAACTGAGAGCTTTGGCACCTAAGTCAAGCTGAAAATAAACAACGATGTTGTATACTGTGGTGTTATAAAAAACGATGAATTAATTTGTTTATTATGTAGCAGTAGAGTTGTTGTTTTCCAAGCAGTACAGTTCTCTGTGGTAAAGAAAAACAACTTATCCCCGTGTATTACATAGGCACCGCCGTGCCCGATGCAGATATATATGCACTATCTGCGCTTCCGTGTTTACAATAAAAGTTTTGTATATAAGAGTTCGACATGCAGAACTGATTGTTGTTCAGACCATGAACTAGTAAATGGTTTCGAAATGAAATCGTTTTCAGTAAAAGACATTTGATATTTCGTTTGAATCTTATGGATTAACCACCATTAGATATACTACTTGATTTGCCGTATGCTTCCTTTTCTTGGCTATCACGGAGATCTAGCGCATCACGTCATTCTCCATAAGTTCATTAATCTTTCCCGCCGTCTTTCTCGATTAGTTCATCAATCTTTCCCGCCACTAACATGTATTTATCCCGCCATGCAGGAAATTTAGCAACGCTGGATTTCTATTTATAGCCCTCAGTATTGTCCAGCTGCAACCTGCAACTACACATATCTAGCATGTTTCGCCGTCGCCAACAACGCCACCCACCTTCGCCCTTGTCGCCAGACCCAAACGGAGCAAACTCCGCCAGCTTTACACCTTTCAGATCAACCAAGAGATGCTACGCGCATAGATCTGAGTTGCCCGCACCAGTAGTACCACAAATGGAGGAGGAGATCCATGAGGAAGGAGTCGCCAAAGAAGCGGTGGAGAAAATAGCACAAAATCAACAAGGACCTCAAGTAGAAGACGAAGAAGAAGAAGACGATGAGGAAAAGGATCAGGAAGAGCCTGGTTCATAAAATCTAGGTTCAGAAGATGATCCTGGCATGGTTGAACCAACCACAGGAGAAGAACAAGTTGCCGATCCAGAAATTTCTGCAGAAAAGGGTCATACAATTTCCTCATAGATTCAATAATGCAAGGAAAAAGAAGTTGTTCAACAGTATCCTCTTCTAAGCATAAGTTCGTGGAATGTATTAATTAGGATGCTTATTTGCAATACAATATTGTTTCCATGCGTGTGTATATGAATATTACTGCCAGACAAATTTCATCTTACCTTTGTGTTTATCATGTGGCTTCAAATTGTCGAGATAACAAAGATATTATTCAAGTCTATACCTATACACTTCCTTGTAAACATATACGTAAGGATGCTTCTCTATTCGTTCTTTACATTCCTTGTGGCAATTATATCGCACTGCTGAGACTATAGGTGTAGCTGATTGCGCTAAAGCTGAGAAAAGGGTGATTTCTTGACACATAGTGGTATGCTCTTGTCTGCTCTTGTGCGTATGCACTGCCTTGTGAACAAATAATGTACTGCTCTTTACATTGAAGTATGGTTTCTTCTCTAGTCAGTGTTTGCACTGCCTTCGAAAGGTATATTGCACTGCCTGTGCTATGGACATAGCGATATATGACTTACCTCGGGCTGTGCACAGGGTCCATTTTGCGTCAGATGGGCTGCTTAATACATTTTTTTGACGGAAACGTATTACTGCCTCGTCAAATCATAGCGCACTGCTTTTGTATATGTGCATTGCTTCGGACCAATAATTGCACTGCTTATTTTATTTTTTCATAAAGTTGCTTCCTATAGACGTAGCTGACTACGAACCTAAGCACTGCCTTGTGAACATATATAAGACTGCCTATACTCTTGACGTAACCATATATATAACTTTGCTCATGCAGTGCAAAGGGTCTATAATGCATCGAATGAGGTGATTAATAAATTTCTATACTGAAAAATACTACTTCTTTCAAAACACATAATGCACTGCTCTTATAGATGTGCACTGCCTTGTGACCGAGTACTGCTTTTTTTGCATTTTTTAATGATTTCTTCTCTAATCTTTATTTGCACTGCCCGTGGTTATTCCATCCAACTGCCTATAGAAATGTAACTATGCTCACGGAGTGCACAATGTCCATTTTTCTTACGATGAGCTGCTAAAGGGCATTCTTTTCTTCCGCACCATATAACTGCCTTATTAACACACAATGCACTACTCTTGTTATAATACTTAACTTTGTTAGCGTATAGTTATTTGCACTGGTTATGAACGTTCTATCGCACTGCGTTTAATATTGCTACAATATTCACGTGCACTATATTGAATTCTCCGACAATTAGGTTAACTAAACTTCCGTCCGAGCACGAATTTTAATGTGTTTTGATATTCTAATATAGTTGGTTCTCTTATGGCTTTATGCGCTACCAGTTTCAGTTATATCCTCCTGCCTATAATATGGACTAAAAGATATATTTCTTATTATATTTCTATCAGACACAAAACAATGCAGTGGAATTATTAAGATTGAAGTTCGTTTAATTTTTTTTGCACTGCTCTGAAATAGTACAATAGCTCTGCGTTCAGTCCTGACAATTTTTGATCAGGTAGAATCTATCTATATTGCTGGCAATCACAAAACATTGCATGACCATTTTTAAAAGTATTGTTTCCTGGTAATCTTGTATAACTGATAAATATAATAACAAAACTTAGGTGTCCTACAACACTAGTCACATAACGTAAAAACAAAAAAAACAAGCGACTGCGGTGAAATACAGTTTCCAGGTGGCTAGTAATTATTCAACCATTCAACGTGGGTGAACTGCAATGTGAACACTAATTACCCTGCCTATTTCGTTTTAATATAGTTGTTTCGCTGAAGTTTGTTTGCACTGCCTCTAGTACTACTATTGCACTGCGGTGAATCTCTATAAAATAAATTGATGTACGTGTCTCTGTTACACAGTGCTAAATTTTCGTAGATCCTAAAGAACTATATGTTGCATTTGTCAACTGTGAGAATATATTTTATTACTTAGCTATCTCCAAGCAGTGCACCTTCGTATCTAGAGGCAGTGCTCCTTAGTTGGGCTCATATGTAAACTACGTGGCGTCAACCCACTGACGGTTAACACGCGTGCATACAGCAATACATCACAACGAACGACTATGATTACATTGTTACTCTTTTTTACTCTTCTTCTCCGACACTACTCTACTTTCTCTCTCTTCCTCCACCGTAACTGCACAGGGGCAAGCAATGGCAGCAAATCCTTGGCGGCGAAAAGCTTCACCAGCGCTAAGGACTACTGCTACTCCAGATTCTCGACTAGCGGCACAGCGACAAGACAGGTGTCACAGATTCTCCATTCTCATCCTAGATTCGGCCTGGTGTTGTCTAAAATTTCACGAAGTATTTTCCTCTCGTTCTTCATTTAGTTTGGACAAGATTTTACGAGCACTAATTGAAGTTTTATTAGGTTTTCTCAAGGGGAACAAGGATAGATATAACGCGGATCGAAATCGCCCACAGAAGGTTCCTGGAATTTTCGTCCCACAAACAGTTATTCATCGATTAGATGGCTGGCGAAAATCGCGGTCAAGAAGGTTCAATGAAGGTATTTTGATTATTTCTGGCCATAGTTTAGAGTGAAGCATATATTAAAAAATGGCCAGCGCACATGGTTTGAACAATTTTGAGAATAACAAACCACGAGCAAGAAAATCACTAATCAAACTAATCTAGGATTTCTTTTGATTTATTATTTTTAATGTCCGTAGTGAAGTAACATTTTTCTCAACAACATGGTTGAAATTCAAAACAATGACATAGTTTTCAGATAAGAACTGTCAATTATAACTTCAATAAACTGCTCCTCTACCGAGTACACAGATTAACAGTTCAAAATTCCTGGCAGTGCATTTCAGTTACTAACTTCAATGAACTGCTCCTCTACCTTTGCTGCACCAAATTAGTAACTGAAATGCACTGCCAGGAATTTTGTTTACCTGTGTTGATTTCGTACTAGTTGATACTTCTTGATTCATGATCTCTTTGCTGAATATACATCTTTTAATTTATTCACTTGATTCTAGTAATTCTAATTACGTATGTGTGTTAACTGTTGCTCTGTTATTTTTTTTAAATAACATCATTGTGTAAAATATAAATTGTAATGCATGATTTAATTTTTTCAACATAAACTTCTGAAGTTGAGTATTTGTTCATCTTATGGAACATGCCGATTAACCAAGAGGAACCACAACAGTATGGATGAAAACATTGAAGTTGGGTCTGGTTCTCAAGAAAACCCTAATGCTGCTAAAGCTTTCATAGATAAACCTGGTTTCAAGAAGCAAAAACGTTACACAGTTCACAAAGAACTAGCATACATGAAGGATGGTGAGATCATAGTTAGAGGGTCACTTTCAGAATTACACAACTTTCTCGAAAACTATGTAACAAATGAATAGGAGATTTTTTAAGGAATCATGGTCGTGGTTTCATAGTTGATTTCAAATTGAACGGCAACATTTCCAACAAGATGATGCTATGGCTATACAGTAAATTCAGACCTGGTTCTCTAACAATTGTTCTTGAACAAGGGGAAGAGCTTGAAATAATAGAAGATGTGGTGCAAGAAATTTATGGTTTCCCGAAGAAGAATATGTTTTATGCTCCATGACCCTCAAGTGACCGCGATACAAAACCTTTGCGGTGGCTGAAACAGCAGCTCGGTTTGAGTGAGTCAGATAACATTATACCGAGTAAGCTTTACGATCATGTGAAGAACGGTGGAACATCAGATCTGGCAATGAAGCTCATATTTCTTGTGTTCTTCATCAAAACAATGTGCGCAACGAGTAATGCACGTATAGGACGGGAGGCTGGTATGATCATGGATCTCGATATCAAGAAAATTCAACAGATGAACATCTGTAAAGTTCTCCTTGATGAGCTAAGGAGGGGGCTGAGAAAATTCCAAGATAAAAAAGGAAATAAAAACACAGCTGAGGGTCCAGGAGCATTGCCTCTGATCTATTATTTGGACACTCGTGCACACAAGAAAGCAAACTTGACTAACCTTGCACCAAGAGTTGGTCACCTAAAATTGGAATATTTGGATGAAATTAGATCAGATGACTGGAACAGTGACACTAGAAGCTATGGAAGCCTTAGGGTAAGTTCTATTTATTATAAAAATCATGTTTATATCTTCATCTAAGAATTTTTCCGGTTCATTTTGAGTCAAATAAATTTAAACTATGTTAATTATCCAATTCAAAAAAAATCACTACTACGAAAAATCTAAACTAATGCAACAAATCACCTACGATAAAGAACATATCGTCTGACTGTGTTTATTTAATTATTGTATACTGCATGCAAGAAGTGATTATCAACTTTTAGACTTAATTAGATGTGTCAACACTACTTTCCTAACGGTTTGTCAAAGCTCAGATGTTGCCGCAGGTTCTGAAACAGCAAATATCGATTTAACCAAAACCATAAATACAATTGGCAACAGCACTCCATTGATACAAAACATAGATGACGAAGCATCTAACCAAGAGGAGGTTGGTAAGCTCAATGATATTGTTTGGTCAAGAAAGGAGGATCTGGAAGTATCTCTGGCTAGATTAAGGATTGTGAAGCTTGACCTCATGGAGAAGAACAATATTACGGCCAAGGAGAAGGAAATGGCCATACCAAACATCATCATACACAGTGCAGAGTATGAACAAGTTCTAGGAAACATGGACCAAATGGAGGAAGTGGACCAAGCAGATAAACCAAAGAAGGTGGTGCTAAATGAATCTACTAAACCCTCTTCATCTAAACCAGAAGTAGATTCAAGTGAGGATCATCCTTCTATACATGCTGAAGACACCGCCATACCATCATTGAGTACACCTGGCACATACGTCAATGAACTGATCAATGACTAGAATACGGAATTAAGTAAAGGAGCTAAAGAAGTCGTGGACGATGGACAAAATAATATAGTGACCAGAGAATGAATGATGCTAGTACAACTCAAATTGCACACGAGATTGCGGAAAACAACATGCCTTGTTCTAGTACAACAGATACAAATGTATGTGATACAGATCTAACACACAACATGGAGGTTGTTAACAATGAGAGACAACTTGAATATGGTAATGATGAAGTTGATGTTTGCGTGCCTTAGTTATGCACAGTTTCAGTTACAACCACAAGGAACCAGGATCATAATGTGGAACACGATGAAACAGGAGTGGAGCAGCAGGAAGGATAAGTAGAAGACAAAACCAATATCAACGCTGAATATTCAATGACAAGTGACCATCTGGAAGAACTGTCAGATGCATCAAATGTTATTGAAACAACTCAAATACCAGTAATTGCAAACGCTACGGCGTATGCACTTACAACACCTGTTGGGTCTGTCGAGCAAAACACTGAAGATAATTCCAACTCACATGCTAAAGACACCACCATACCATCATCAAGTACACCTGGCACAGAAGTTGCTGAACTTATTAGTGAGCAGTCAAAAGCCCTTGTTGACGAAGGAATGAAAGAAGACAGCGACCAGAGAATGAATGATCCTAGTGATACAATAATTACACCTGTGATTAGGACAAAAAAAATGCTTGTTATGGTAAAGCAGATACAAATGCATGTCATGATGATTTAACAAAGGGGATTACTGATATTCAGATTGAAGTTTACAACGATGAACTTCCACGCGCTAAAGATGAAGTTCATCAATTCGTGACTGAGGTACAAATTGATTCAGGGAGCACACGGGACCAGGAGCAGGATTTTGAAGTCAATGAAACAGAAACTGAGCAGCCGGCAGAAAAGGAGAAAACCAAACATTAATTGATGATGAGTATTCAACGAATGGTGATGTTTTGGACGAATTGACGCATGCACAAATTGTTATTAACACATTGCAAATACCAGCACCTGCTAACACTACGTCAAATGCAGTTGTAACACCTGTTACATTTGTGGAGCAAAAGATTGACGACAACACGGATGGTAGTCTGGCTGAGCAGGAAAGACACAATGAAGAAAAAGAAAATGACTTATGCAACATGGATAATAATATTATACAAGATGAAGCGATGAGGATTTCTGATGACAGACTGCCATATGACAACAAGAAGAATCCCACACCTGAACATCAAGCAGAACCAGAAGCATCTTCTTTTGAAAATAACTCAATGCCAGATAAAGAAATGATAATTATCGATGGCATGATAGATTTCAACGCCGTTGATAATATGGATCAATTCAATTGGCAGGAAGTTCAATTTAATAAAACCATGCCATACCAACAGGTTATCTATCTTTTAGGTCTTACCAACGATATTTATTCTTTTTATTTCTACATATATTTATAAACATTATATTATGCTATCTGATCACTTTTAAATGTATAATTGAACCAGGAAAGCTGCATAGACGACGGTAAGAATATAGCAAACCTAGACCTTGATGCCGAAGTAGATAGCTGGATTACTGACGGTAATGCTTCTACAGATTTACATGGTTGTAATCTCCAAGAAGGTAAGTACAGTTATAGTGAAAAGATATTTTGTCAAAAAAAAAGGTTTACCTGTGAATAACTGAACAATTTAAAAAATAATAATGAATGGCTATCAAGATTGTTATTACAAATAACCATGATGATATCAATATGTTTCTACTCATGGAACATGCAAACAGCAGTACGAACAACCTGGTGCTATAGTACCTATTCGCGATGAGGCGTCTTTCAACCAAGGTAATTTTTACACACAAAAACAGTAATAAGGAAAAAATTATAATCCTACGTAAACGAAATAACACAGTTTATCACAAAGTTGCATAGGAGGAAGCACACGAAGACTGGCAGATTACTAGTCAAAAGTTTCACAGTATGATGTTGAGATTCCACACTGTAGGAAAACCGAAAAGGCAATTTTTTCAAGAAACAATTATACATAGTAATCTAACATATATTAGTATTGCTATAATATACTGAAATTTATTATCAAACTAACTTATTCACAATAATTCATGCAGGTCATACATTTTGATAAAAAGAAAAGGAGGAAAGATAGTAACTGCAGGAGAAATTGCAGATTCATTCCGTGATAGAGGAACTATAGAAAACATATTCTCGATTTTGCTGTAGATTATCTTGCAATTTCTAAAGCAGAACAAGGAACGAAATGTTTTAGTCCTAACATAGGGGTAAACTCACAAAACTAGTATATCATATATAATGTTAATAAATATGTTTACATATATTTCAACATAACCTTGTTGTTCATGCAACAAATAAAAAAATAAACTTTTTTTCAATTCTTTAAATGATAGTAAACAATCTAAGCTTATTACAGGTATTTTTCACTGCTGATATCAACCAAATTCCACAAAGGACAAGGAATCTATTTTCGGCTCAAGCAGAAGACACGTTACCCGCATATAATTTTGTAAGTTAAATTTTTCCAAACAATAGTGAATAATCATCAAGTAATATATTTCAGAAATTTTACATTAAATTGTTTACATATTACATAATTAGTAATGATACTATCATTTTTATAGGTAATGATTACTATACCAGATGCCACGTATGCATATAAGAATCGAGTGAAAAATCAATACTTCTTATTTATAATTTATTTTGTATCAAGGGAAGATGAGAATACTGGACTCAGGAAGAAATCCAGACGATGAGAGTTTGCAAACAATAGCTATCAAAGTCGCAAACAATGTTAAAAATTTATGGCTACATGGGTTCAGTCAAGAGCATAAAGAATTAATGAGCTTCGACATTGAGTTTGGTGATATGCCAAAACATATCAATGTGTAAGCACTAACTGCTTCCCTTGTTTTTAAATTTAGATATATCAATTTATGTTTTAGAATTAATTGATAATTTATTATTACATTTTATTCAATTCCCAGTGAAGACGGTACCTTCATGATGCTACAAGCGATGGAAACCACAGTAATGGATTCTTACACAGAATTTACAGTAGAAGACATGCCTATTATTCGCAACCTGTGGTTCTATAGAATGTTCAACAAAATGGAAAACACCTATATACTGTTGAGTGGGTTGACTACAAATACCAAAGGTATGTTGCGTTATAATGTAACAATAATATAATAATAATTAGAAGTTCAATTTATACAATTAGAATCATGATGTATGCAGACTAACAACATGCTTTTGATTTTGTTTTGTAGGAATTCCTGAACTTGATTTGAGTACAGATGCAAAACAAAACACTGTCATACAGTCTCTTGAGTCGGCGGCTAAAGAAATAAAGAGATTGCTGATTGACGAAAGGAGTCCAGCTCAACTCCATTTCACAGACATGGAAGTACTCAGATTGGCTAAGGACATTGAAAATGAATCTAGTTAGAACCGTGGGAAAAAGATCAAGAAGAGAAGAAAGCCAAAAACCTTGGCTATGATATCAACAATGTCTCCAGAAAAGGCTAGAACATCCGGAAGAGTAACCAGAAACAAAAAAAACCAGGGATGAAACACCTGTGGTGAAAATGTCATAATCTGAATCTATTACAACACTACCAGAAACATCGAGGATGCCATCAAGGCCGGATCGGAAAGGTCAAAATACGTTTCTAGTTTTCAAGCATGTGCCTTTTAAATACAAGAAGCACGTAGCCGCTGCTCGAAAGGCTATCTTGGATAAAAGTTTTCAAGATAAATATGCTGAGTAAGACATAATATAGAGTTGTGTTTACATACTAATGTTGTTCTAAAAAAAGACATATTTCAGATCTTTCATTTAAAACACTACCGCGACGGCGCCCTTTTTCTAGCGTTTTTGTTTAAAACATGCACATATAAAAGTAATAGATAGTATGCTAACTTTTCAATGTTCCAAGGATAAAAGCTTAAATGCATCAAGATTTGTTAAATTTTATAATAAAAGGTTAAAAACAAATTACAATTTTGGAAAATAAGTTTCAGTACTTGCTTTACCATAATAATTTGGAGTAATGAAAATAAACTTCTCTGATCTGTTACAGCAAAATCATTATTCAGATTCGAAGAATACAATCTGGAATAATGATAGAAACACAATGGACAGGCCGAGATCTGAAAAACAATCTTAAACAAGGAGGGATGGCTGACAATCAATTGGTTCAACATTACATAGACATATTTATGATAAGCAATTCCTACAAAGGCTTTGTGGACGGAGGAAAAATATTCATATGCAACCTTTCAGTCTCTACGATGACAGAATTCGAGAAGGAAAAGTGGATCTACATAGAACAACGTGTGAAGCAATTCAAATCATTGATAGAAAATTTTAAACCAGACATGGCAAAACTGGTAAGTTTCTCTAAATTTTCAAAAGATCTATTTCGAAGAGGATTATACAATAAATTTCGAGATCTTACTATTAATGAAATAAAATTTTCTGTTAATGGACTTACTGTTATGTATTCATTGCAGATTGAAATACTTGTTGTCTACAGCTCTCACTTTACTGTTTACTCCCTCAACATGTATATCAGTGGAGGTCGCCTTGACATAATTGACTCAAGGAAATACACCAAGGATTACTTGTTTAAAACAAGAGAAGAATATCACAGCAACATTGGATCAATCATGGTTAGAACATTACTTTTATATTAATCTTCCAACTGCACTATTTAGAATAATGATCAATAAATGTTGCATTTCATGAAAACAGCTTAAAAGAATAGATGAACTTCTTAAAGCAGCATATCCTAGTCACAATTTTCCAGAATTCGTAGAGAAGTTCAACGAAGCAAAGTTCCCTAGGTGTCCAAAGCAAACACGGAATGAGTGTGCTTACTCGATCCTAAGAAGTATACAGTGGTACAATGGAGACACGATAAAATGCAACCAAAAAGAGGTAAGTCATGTTGTTTATGTTACAATATAATCTACTTCGTATTTTTCTATTGGCAACATACGTTCAAAACATACGGATTTCCTGATTGTTGAACAGTTCTCCCCTTCCGTAATGAGAGAAGAATTTAACTACAAGTTGATATACGGGATAGAAAATGATCTACTTGATGAACTTCCTGAAGTATTGAGAGCATTCAGACCTACTGTCAATGAGAAGGACATTCCCGACTGAAGATAGTCATTAGATTGATACTTGTAATAATATTAATACACTAGGTTGTTTAGTAAATCTATGTAAATAAAATATTTCTTATATTTAAGATATTTGTATGTATCAATATGCTAATAATACAGGCAACTAATATATGCACTTTCAATGTACATGGACATGCTCTGTGTGTGTATGGCGTATGCACTGCTATCCTATTTTCATAAAATACATGTGCGCACGGTGCAACGTAAGGTGCCACGACACTGCACTGAACACGTATTACACTGCACCTACAATACAAACAGAAACGAACCGCCTGTGAAGGAGGTATGCACTGCCTTACTATGGTCCGTAAAATTATTGTGCGTACGGTGCTAGTTAATGTGCCGAGGCAGTACACTGACCGTGCAATGCATTGCTCACCCAATGCACATTGAATTGAAACTGCCTGTGCAACACGTATGCACTGCATTATTATGGTCTCCGACTGAAGTTGTTGTGAGAAACGTTCAACATAAGGTGTCACGGCAATGCATTGATCATGCAGTGCACACCAACTACAATGCACAGTGACACACACAACCTGTGAAGCCGATAGTACACTGCGATACTAATATGCAAAATAAGGTGCCACGATAGAGAAATAACCATGAAATGCACTGCACCTGTAACAAATAGTAATACGCATTGCCTCCAACATAAATATGCACTGCGGTCCTATCCTTCTTAAAGCTGCTTTGCGAACGGGAAAAGATAAGGTGCCGCGGCAGTGCAGTGACCGTGCAATACACTTCACCTGCAGCGCACTACACATGTACCTGCAATACACTGCATATAATAAATAAGTATGCACTGCGTTCCTATGGTTCGTAAAGGTACCATGTGTATGGTTCAAGATAAGGTGCCAAGGCTGAGCAATAACCCTGTAATGTGCACTGCACCTAAAATTTAAAGTACCACACACTGCACCTGTAACAAATACTGACAACCATAGCCTCCAAAATAACTATGCACTGCGGTGCTATGCTTCTTAAAGAAGCTTTGTGATCGGTGTAAGATAAGGACACGCGGCAGTGCACTGACCGTGCAATACACTGCACCTGCAGCGCACTACACCTGTAACTGCAATACACTATACCTGACAAATAAGTATGCACTGCATTCTTAAGCTTAGTTAAATTACCGTGAGTATGGCGCAAAATAAGGTGCCAAGGCAGAGAAATAACCGTGTATTGAACTACAACTAAAATTTTCAGTTCGACGCATTGCTTGTTAATCATGTACGCACTGTATCGTCGTCATCGATGAAACTGCTGCGCAAACGGTTCAAAATATTGAAACTGCTATGCACCAGGCGCATTGCATTCCATCTTTCCGCACTGCCTATCCTATCTACCGATAACTGCATAAAACATAAGTACACAAAGGGTTTCGTTGAAATAATTAGCATTATAGTATCTTTCTATAAGACGAAGCGATACAACCTATCCATTTAAGTACTCCTTTTCCAAATTCCTCTAAAGCTCGTTCCCGTTTATGCCGCCGCCAAGAAACCAACTCCTACCCGAGCTTCTGTCGCCGCCTTCAATGAAAGATCATCGATTCACCACTCCCGCGTCTTCGATAAGCAACCAATATCATTTAATTTTTTAGCAAATCGTTTACATGGTACAAACATTAGCAAAAATATTTGCGTGCTTATATTCCTCCAGATCTAAATCAATGTACTAAGATTTATATTGTCCAGATTTTCACAAATATGAGTTCATTAGTATGAGTTAAAGATAGAACACGTTATATCTATATGATATTGAACTAACACTAAAGTTCTTATACTTTTTTTAATGGTATGATGAGAATGTTCATTTGTTTAAGTTGACAAACATCAATAGTATTTTAATTACTAGATTAACCCTACTTATTAGTTCCACTAAACGAACCATATCTATAGAATCAGATTATTAGTAGAAGCATAATTACAAAATATAAGAAAAATTCCAGGCACAAATTATAAATTATTTTATATATGTATAGACATTTAATAAAACACAACTATTTTTATTGCAGAAGAAATGGCGCCATGTTAAGTTTGTTTCAGTCACTATGGTAAAAATTTAGGACATTCAGGCTCGGAATTCACTATTCGTCTCGTAGAAGGCCGGCTCGAGCATTCATTGGTATGTATACACTATGTTTTAATATATATAAATCCATTTCTTAATATTTGTTAACATAATAGTCCTCTCGTTCGCTAAATCATTCCACAGACTATACCATGCAATCTAAGGTTGCAATTCAATGACATAACTAAACTTGGAGTGGAATTCCAAGCTTTTGGAAAAACATATTATGTTGAAGTCCACCAAGAACATACAATTACTCGCATTAGCGGTCCAGGTTGGACAAGGTTCGTCACAGAGAACAGGATCGGCGCAGGAGCACACCTATTCTTTTCATTGGGAGCTCTAGGTCCAAAGATCACTGTGATATATTTTGATTCTGAAGATGATAACAGCAGCAGTGATGATGAAAACAGCAATGTCCAAGTGCTTAATTCTACAATTTTTTCCAAGACATGCACCATTACAGATTCTGAGAAAAATTACTTATTCGATATCTTCCCCTCGGCCAATTCATTTGTAGGGTTGCCATTTGTGACTCGTTTGACAAAAACAAACATTAAACAACACAATATGGTATGTTTCTAAATTTAACTTTATTTTTTTATTGATTACACATTGGTTTAATACATTCATAATGTTATTCCTAAAAATGTCTTCCTTCTATTGCAACTCAGAAACTACCATTGAAGTTCATTTCCACACTTGAAATTGCTAAAGAAAGTCTTGTTGGAGTACGCTTAGGAGAAAGTGGTAATGTCAACACCATGGCGTACAAAACAACAAAAGATGGTTGCTTCTCATTCAACAAAGACACGTGGAAGAACTTCGTTGAAACTACAAATCTTAGTGTTGGACAAGCAATATTGATTACAGCGAAAAAATATTCACAGCTTAACCCTGAAATGATGTTTGTTATGAACATCATTATTCATAGTAGCCAGGCATTAGCAGAGTCGTCGGAATCAAACTCCGATTGATAATTTGCTTATTTCTTATGTCTGTTAAGAATATGTACTTGTTTATCTCTTATGTCTATTTAGAATTTGCAATATACCGAAACGAAATGTTTGTGTCCTGTTGTTATCTCGTAATACTATTATCGATGCTTTAACTATGCACTGGCTGTTATAAATTCTACGTGGAATCAAATTACCAGAATATAAACAATAGACATTGTGCTCCTAGAGATTTGATTAGTGCACAATATACATATTTAACATGAACATATTGTAATTACAATGGAAAAATAATATTAGATTAAATAATGATTATCTGCTATAAATGTATAGCCATACAATGGTAAAATATATAACTCAAGCGGTACATGTACAAACCAAGTTTCAAAGAACTACAACATCTACACTGATAGTTTAGCCAAAGAAGGCCCACCAGACGGAAACCCTAGAACAACCAAGGAATTGTATATAAAGACATACAACGACAACACCTAGTCTCACACAGCTCAGAAGCCGCCACCTTCCATTTTGCAGCATGCTAAGCGGGTCGATGAAAAAATACATGCTTGTAGATGGAATCATAGGTCCAAGAAATATTAGATACAAATCAAATTGTTTAGCTAGAGGTGAAGCCAACTAGAGAATTACATATAGGAAGGGATCTACCAATTCAAGAGCAAATCAATATCGTCAAGTGCATCTGCCATGCCCAAGTCGTTTTACACACCCAAGGTACTACTTTATGTATAAGTTCACTATACAATAGCGATATACAGAAGTTAATATGCTATAGATTTATACTAATCTTGGTGTATGAGACAAACCCCTAACACTGCTATAAAATCTAAAAATAGGTATATTATTTCGGTCACACTGTATAAGAAATCCTTTGTACGAGAGGGATATCAGCATGCTTCCAAACCCATACCTTGAATACCGAGGTGAGAGTTTTAGCTGGTAAGAATAAATGACTGAACACTCAAAAAATATAACTCATATGCTTAAAATAATATATTTGTTTTCTACTTTGTCTCTATAGGGTGCAGCATATTACAGCAAGTCACAATTTGTTCTGTAGTCCGTTGCTGTTGTGATGTTTTGGTGTACTACATAAGATACATTTTTAATTAAGAGTGTCTTATACAGTGTGACCGAAATATAACATGAGGGTGACGACGATTGGACTACATCATGTACAAATCAAGAATATTAGTCTGTAATACATCGACCGCAATAGAAACAACGAACTAATGTGCTACAACTGTGTATTATAACTGCACTACCATTATATTCATATATGACATGCTCTATGTAATGCTACGCGCAGCCTAGTTTAATTTCGAGGCACTGTAACTGCACTTGTTAGCCCGCATGCACTACATTATAAAAAATTACTTGCAGTCATATAGAAAACTGCTTTCGCTTATCCTGCAGGAACACCTCTTTACTTTCGAAGAACTGCCCAATTTATCCTGAGAGCACTGGATTACCTAAAAGTTATAGTGCATTATAAGTGTACACTGGTTTAGATTAGAACCACTGTGCTTATACACTAAATGCACTGCCTATGAAACCAATTAACCGTGGTGTTCTACCAACACAAACAAATATGCAACGACAGTGTACTCTTCCTGCACTGCCATTGTTTAAATATATGCACTGCTCTGCGAGTTGATCCAGCCAAATTAGTTTACTATGAGGCACTGTGCTATTTAACCCTCATGTGCACTGTCTTGTACTGCTCAGACTACTTGCACTGTCTTTAGTTCGACAATTGCACTGCTCTATGTAATGCTGCAGGTATACTGGTTTTTTTCGAAGCACTGCGCCTCCTCAGCCATGTGCACTGCCTAACCTAGAAACTATAGTAGCCCCTAACGAATGCGGGACGACCCTGCACTCTAAGTGCACTGCCCGTATAGTCATATAGAAAACTGCTTTCTACATGGATACACACCTAACTGCCCTATTTATCCTGCGCGCACTATTTATCCTGCGTGCACTGCCCTTAGTTCGACAATTGCACTGCTCTATGTAATGCTGCAGGTACACTGGTTTCTGTTCGAAGCACTGCGCTTCCTCAGCCACATGCACTGCCTAACCTAGAAACTATACTAGCCCCTAACGAATGCGGGACGATCCTGCACTCTAAGTGCACTGCCCGTATAGTCATATAAAAAACTGTTTTCTACATGGATACACACCTATGTACTTTCGAAGAACTGCCCTATTTATCCTGCGTGCACTGCCCTTATTTCGACAATTGCACTGCTCTATGTAATGCTGCAGGTACACTGGTTTCTGTTCGAAGCACTACACTTCCTTAGCCACATGCACTGCCTTACCTAGAAACTATACTAGCCCCTAACGAATGCGGGACGACCCTGCAATCTAAGTGCATTGCCCGTATAGTCATATAGAAAACTACTTTCTACATGAATACACACCTATGTACTTTCGAAGAACTGCCCTATGTACTCTAAGTGCACTGTCCGTATAGTCATATATTAAACTGCTTTCTACACGGATACACACATATGTACTTTCGAAGAAATGCCCTATTTATCCTGCGTGGACTGCCCTTATTTCGACAATTGCACTGCTCTATGTAATGATGTAGGTACACTGGTTTCTGCTCGAAGCACTGCGCTTCCTCAGCCACGTGCACTGCGTAACCTAGAAACTATACTAGCCCCTAACGAATGTGGGACGACCATGCACTCTAAGTGCACTGCCCGTATAGTCATATAGAAAACTGCTTTCAACACGGATACACAACTATGTACTTTCGAAGAACTGCCCTATTGATCCTGCGTGCACTGCCCTTATTTCGACAATTGCACTGCTCTATGTAATGTTGCAGGTACACTGCTTTCTGTTCGAAGCACGGCGCTTCCTCAGCCACATGCACTGCCTTACCTAGAAACTATACTAGCCCCTAACGAATGTGGGACGACCTTGCACTCTAAGTGCACTGCCCGTATAGTCATATAGAAAACTTCTTTCTACATGGACACACACCTATGTACTTTCAAAGAACTGCCCTATTTATCCTGCATGCACTGCCTTTAGTTCGACAATTGCACTGCTCTATGTAATGCTGCAGGTACACTAGTTTTTTTTCGAAGCACTGCGCTTCCTCAGCCATGTGCACTGCCTAACCTAGAAACTATACTAGCCCCTAACGAATGCG
The DNA here is from genome assembly GCA_910589775.1 of Avena eriantha. Taxonomy (NCBI): domain Eukaryota; kingdom Viridiplantae; phylum Streptophyta; class Magnoliopsida; order Poales; family Poaceae; genus Avena; species Avena eriantha. The sequence goes on along the minus strand of OU342743.1, from coordinate 446,181,887 downwards.
GGACGGCCCTCCACTCTAAGTGCACTGCCCATATAGTCATATAGAAAACTTCTTTCTACACGGATACACACCTATGTACTTTCGAAGAACTGCCCTATTTATGCTGCGTGCACTGCCTTTAGTTTGACAATTGCACTGCTCTATGTAATGCTGCAGGTACACTGGTTTTTTTCGAAGCACTGCGCTTCCTTAGCCACGTGCATTGCCTAACCTAGAAACTATACTAGCCCCTAAGGAATGCGGGACGACCCTACACTCTAAGTGCACTGCCCGTATAGTCATATAGAAAACTGCTTTCTACACGGATACACACCTATATACTTTCGAAGAACTTCCCTATTTATCCTGCGTGCACTGCCTTTAGTTCGACAATTGCAATGCTCTATGTAATGTGGCAGGTACACTACTTTTTTTTCGAAGCCAGGACTAGGACGCCAAATTTAGCATACTGCTCTATGTAATGCTGCAGGTACACTGAAAATATGAAATTGCACTGCATCAATTAGCCATTACAATAGCAGTACTAGGACGCCAAATTTAGCATACAGTGCAAGAAGATTAAAAAAAGCAACATAGTACATAATTGGAGTCAGAATAAAGTGCTAGAAGATCAAAAGAAGCAACAAAAGGCTTACTATACTCACATTACAAAGAGATATTTAATTATTATTGCATTTCGGTGAATCACTATAGAGCAGGTGGCCAGGCTTCAGACATTGTAAAAGCACTATGGACAACTAATGGTGTAGATAACTTGGATAAAACTGATACAGTCTTCTTTAGCATGTCTGCACAGAACAACCCTACATCAAAATCAACTATCATCAGAACATAGCGACCATCAGCTGACATTGTTATAACACGCAACACATCACAAACTGGGAGATTGCAATTCTCACAGATACTACCAAGTCTTTCCTTCCAGTAATCTTCAATATCCCAGCCAAAAGTAGTTCGGCATGCAACAGGCGGATCTAACATTGTCTGGATGATCCACTTATTTTGACCATTGTTGTAGTCAAGGAGCCAAGTTGTCAGTATACCATCACTAGAAAAGGCAGCTAGTAAAATGTTTCCTGATCTATCCTCTAAAATACAATAATTCCTCTAATCCTTTGTTGTTAGCCTGACTGATTCAGGGAATTACATCACAGAAGTTAAATGTGTGGATATGTTGTAACATAGAAGAAGGCCTACAACATACGCCATAAACAGGTCTTTTCCTATCAGGATTCCTTCAGGCTGACTAAGGTAAGTGATTGGTGTTGGCACAGGAATTGGGTCAGAAATACGCATCTCCCATTGACCATTTTGCTGAATATAGACATGCACAAATATTCCAGATGTTGTATTAGCAGTAACACCATGATATGAAACCTTGCAAGCACTGAATATATTTCTACGAAAGAATGTCATTCCTGATCTAGCAGCACTTGGAATCAAACAGAATTGCCCATATGAATGATCTGTATCACTCTTCGACATTGATGGCATTCGTGTAACAGGTGAGGCAAGGAAAGTGAACAAATCTAGAGACCTGAAAGGATAATTAACATAGTACCCAGGATCTCTAGAACCATGTGGAAAGACCTGAATGAGGACTGCTTCGTTTCGACAGCAGACGACCAATTCTCTTAGAAGATATGTTGAATCTAAGTTCGAACAAATAGCTAGAGATGTTTCATATTTAGATGAATATTCAAGCTCCTGTAGCCTATTACCAACCTCAGGCATCTAATGATAATCAACAAGAAATCCTAGGCATGATGGCGAATTTTTCTTCATATAATGCGAAAGAAATCTAGGTTCTTTGAGTGCAGTATACCAAGATTTCTTGAGGATACTGCAACGGATCAAAGATTTCGTAGACGCTAACCTTAAAACAATCTTCTGCACCAAATCTAGGTCCTCACCCACGCGACTGAGCGAGGAACCAGATCTAGTAAAATCCATCGCTATTCAATAGATTGTTTTCTTTTTCTCTAGACAGAAGAAGAAGGGATTGTTTCTTTTCGTGGAAGAATGAAGCCGTAACGTCCTATGCTAGCCGTATCCATCGGTTAACATCCAAGCTAAAATATATTGAATGAGAAACTGCTTTGTAGGAACGTGCGTACTGTTCTATAATTGTAGATGTGGTAGCCGGTAAACTGCTATGTTAACCTACGTGCACTACCACGGGCGGAGCCCGCAACACACACTCCGAAATACAAGGAGTTCCAAAATACACGACGCTCCGAAATACACGGCGCTTCAAGATATATATGAATGCTTGATGCACCAAAGGCGTCGTGCCACGGGCGGAGCCCGCAACACACACTCCAAAATACAAGGCGCTCCGAAATACACGGTGCTTCAAGATCTATATGAATGCTTGATGCGCCGAAGGCGCCGTGCCACGGGCGGAGCTCACAACACACACTCCGAAATACAAGGCGTTCCAAAATACACAGCGCTCCGAAATACAGGGCGCTCCGAAATACAGGGCGCTTCAAGATCTATATGAATGCTTGATGCGCCGAAGGCGCCGTGCCACGGGCGGAGCCCACAACACACACTCCGAAATACAAGGCGCTACGAAATACACGGTGCTCCGAAAGACATGGCACTTCAACATCTATATGAATGCTTCATGCGCCAAAGGCGCCATGCCACGGGCGGAGCCCACAACACACTCCGAAATACATGGCGCTCCGAAATACACGGGGCTTCAAGATCTATATGAATGCTTGATGCGCCGAAGGCGCCATGCCACGGGCGGAGCCCGCAACACACACTCTGAAATACACGGCTCTCCGAAATACCGACGCTTCAAGATCTATATGAATGCTTGATGCGCTGCAGGCACCGTGCCACGGGCGGAGCCTGCAACACACACTCCGAAATAGAAGGCGCTCCAAAATACAAGACGCTAGGAAATACACGGCACTCCGAAATACACGAGGCTTCAAGATCTATATGAATGCTTGATGCGCCGAAGGCGCCGTGCCACGGGCGGAGCCCGCAACACACACTCCGAAATACAAGGCGCTATGAAATACACGACACTCTGAAATACACTGCGCTTCAAGATCTATATGAATGCTTGATACGCCGAAGGCGCCGTGCCACGGGCGGAGCCTGCAACACACACTCTAAAATACAAGGCGCTCTGAAATACATCTGTGTACTTCTCTTAATATACAAATGCACTGCGTTACTGTATTTTGTTCAAAGTCAATACATTCTGCTGTGCTGAATCATCTGTGTACTGCTCTTAATATATAAAAGCACTGCGTTACTATAATCCGTTCAAAGTCAGTACATTCTGCTGCGCTGAATCATCTGTGTACTGCTCTTAATATACAAAAGCACTGCGTTACTATTATCCGTTCAAAGTCAATACATTCTGCTGCGCTGAATCATCTGTGTACTGCTCTTAATATACAAAAGCACTGTGTTACTATTATCCGTTCAAATTCAATACATTGTGTTGTACAAACCAGACCCCTCCCATTACACCCCATAAAATCGCCATTGCCTGGAAAGAGAAAATAAAGATAATAAAAATAAACGAAAAATGAAAAATATGAAAAACAAAATAAACGATAATGAAAAAGAAAACACACTAAAAACGGAAGTGAGAGAAAGTGTATACCAAACGTGCGGAGCGGACAACGGTGTACAAAGAGAAAACAAAGGAAAGAGAAAAAACCGGAAAAGAGAAAAAATCGGCGACATCTGCGAGAGCAGTTTCCCGGGATGATTCCGCGACGACACGTGTCAGATACGGACGGCACCTCGCTCGCGTGTTCTCGCGGCGCTCAGCGCGCGTGTGCTAGTCGCCCTCGTCTTCTTTTCGTAAACTACATGGATCCACCAGAGTCATTGCATGTGTGTTCTTTTCCTAAACCACCACCAGAGTCATTGCATGTGTGTTCCTTTCCTAAACCACATGGATCCACCAGAGTCATTGGTGTGTGTTCCTTTCCTAAACCACATTGATCCACCAGAGTCATTGCATGTGTTTTCCTTTCCTAAACCATCACGAGAGTCATTGCATGTGTGTTCCTTTCCTAAACCACATGGATCCACCAGAGTCATTGCATGTGTGTTGTTTTCCTAAACCACCACTAGAGTCATTGCATGTGTCTTCTTTTGCTAAACCACATGGATCCACCAGAGTCATTGCATGTGTGTTATTTTCCTAAACCACCACAAGAGTTATTGCATGTGTGTTCCTTTCATAAACCACATAGATCCACTAGAGTCATTGCATGTGTGTTCCTTTCCTAAACCACATTGATCCACCAAAGGCATTACATGTGTGTTCCTTTCCTAAACCACCACCAGAGTCATTGCATGTGTGTTCCTTTCCTAAACCACATGGATCCACCAGAGTCATTGCATGTGTGTTATTTTCCTAAATCACCACCAGAGTCATTGGATGTGTCTTCGATACATCCAAAACGTATCTACTTTCCCGAATACTTTTGCTATTGTTTCTCCTCTAAATTTGGGTGATTGGATACACCTAACACGGACTGACGCGGTTTTCAGCAGAATTGCCCTGGTGTCTACTTTTTGTGCAGAAAATCAACTATCAGGAAAAATCCCGGAAAATATGCCAAAAATCCTATTTCACCAGAAGACTCCCGGAGCCAGAATACGAGACAGTGGGGGGCTGGGCCCAGGCCACACCACCTGGCCGCGGGGGCAAGCCCAGGCCACGCCAGGGGGTGGTCTGGCCGCCCCAGACTCCCCCTCAGTCTCCCTCTTTGCCTATAAGTTGCTTTCTCACCTAAAAACTCAGGAGGTTCGACATTTTTCCAGAAGGAGTTCCACTCCGCCGCCACCACCAGATTCCACGAAACAGCACTAGAAACTCCGTTCTGGCACCCTGCCGGGACAAGGAATTCGAGGATATCATCGCCATCATCACCACCATCGCTTCTCCATCGACCATCCATGTTTCCCCATCTATGAGTGAGTAATCCCCCGCTGTAGGCTATGGGGATGGTAGGGATTGGATGAGATCATTCATGTAATGGCATAAGATTGTTAGGGCATGGTGCCTAGTATCTTCTATTAATGCTTTATGACTTTGTTGCGACTTGTTATGCTTAATGCTTGTCACTAGGGCCTAAGTGCCATGATTTCAGATCTGAACATGTTATTAATTCATTATGATAGTATTGTTTATGGTCTTACCTCCAAGTTGTATACACACGTTGTTGTTCGGAACTAATGGCCCAGAAGTGACAGATATCGGGATAACCGGAGGGAATGACTTTGATGTGAGGATGACATGTGTTCACAGAGTGTTAATGCGTTGCTCTGGTGCTCTATTAAAAGGAGCACCTTAATTGCTAGTAGTTCCCTTGAGGCCCCGCTGCAAACGGGTTGGTAGGACAAAATATGTTGTGCAAGTTCTCATTGCGAGCACGTATGACTATATATGGAACACATGCCTAGGATTATCTAGTACTTGGATGCTTTATCTTATTTATCTGCAATTGCCCTATGTTCTCATTGCTATGTGAATTGTCTTGTCCATGCAACGCCCGTCCATCCATCCCTATGCCTACCACACTCGAATCCTACTATTTACTGCTATTGTTACTGTTGTCTTTACTTTACTACTACTGTTACTTTACTATTCCTACTGCAACCTGTTGCTACTGATAAACTTTTGTGAGCAAGATTGTTTCTAGGTGCAGCTGAACTTAAACTTAGTTGTTAAGGCTTATAAATAGTCTTTGGCTCCCCTTGTGTCGAATCAATAAATTGGGTTTCACTTCCCTCGAAAATACTGCGATACACCCCCTATACTTGTGGGTCATCAAGACTATTTTCTAGCACCGTTGCCGGGGAGCATAGCTTTATTTATCAAGTTCACTTGGATTCTCTATTGTTCGCTGCTATCCATTCATCATGGGTAAGTCTCGTGATGGCAAGGTTCCTATTTAACCATCCACTACAAGAAGAGGTACGGTTCTGAACACCTCTGTTGCTCTTGATTCACCATCTGTTATGAGTAAGCTCGTTACACCACCACATACACATGCTACACACACTGATACTAGTGCTGAATCTGAAACTTCTGATACTTATGATGATGCTTCTATTGTGCTTGATAAGAGTGGTTCATTAGGTCCTTTCCTATATGCTACAATTTCTAGAACTATAGCTAGAAATACTGAAACTCCTAATGAAGACACTACTACACCTGTTAGTTCACCTGAGTCTAGTGAGAGTTATGATATTGAAGATCGTTATGTTGAGATGACCGATGAATTTATTAAAGAATGTAAAAACACCCATGATAGGAGCTCTGCAAAGAGTCTCCTTGAGAGGCATACTATTAGACCTAAATTGTCTCCTATTGCTAAGTTTGCCGCTTCTCCCATAAACATTAAAGATAAAGATTATGATTTCTCTCTTGATCTATCTTACATAGCTATTGTCGAGAAAGAACCTTTTTGTGGGACTAAGAATGAAAGTGCGGTAGCACATATGAATGAACTTTCTACCATGAGTGGCTTGTTTTCGGATGATATTAAGATGTGTACTTACTTTGTTGCTAAGATTTTCCCTTTTTCACTAAAAGGAGAAGCTAAAACTTGGTTTAGTAATTTACCTCCTAGATCTATTGATAGCCCTGATTGCTTGATTAGTACCTTCCTACATAAATGTTTTCCTCCTAGTGTTAGACATGCTATTTTGCAGGAACTTTTTTATTTTAAATAGGGAGAAAAAGAGATATTGCCCGAATCTTGGGCAAGATTTTGTGCTTTGATTCATGCACAGGCTGGAAGTCCATTACCTAAGAATGAGCTTCTTGATATATTTTATAATGGACTAACCGAAGAATCTAGGACATACCTAGATAGTTGTGATGATGGTGTTTTTAGGAATAGGATTCCCAAGGAAGCTGAGGAATTAATGGCTAAAATAAGAAAGAACTATGAGGATTGGAATCCTCCTGAACAAGCTATAACTGAAGTAATTATACCTGAATCTACTATACCGGTGCCTATTCCAACATCAAAGAAGAGGGGAGTTATTGAATTAAATGATGAAGTGATGAAGGAAGCTAAGAAATGCCTTAAGGATAAGGGAATTAAAGCTGCAGATGTCAAGAATTTACCTCCCATTGAAGAATTATGTAAGCCTATCCCTTACTCATCCACTATTGAGGTACACTCTCTCCAGAACTTTGATGAAGGTGATATCCCCTACTCTAAACCTCCTGATCAATGCCTAGAAGAATTTTATATTTTTATTGTTAAACAAGATAATTTTAATAAAAGGGTGCAAAATCATCTAATGGAAAACACTAGAGCTAAGTTGAAAGATATTGTGGAAAGAACCTCTAATGATGTTAAAATGATTGTTAAACACTTTCAAATGGTCCAAACTCAAATAGATCAACTTGTTAAAGTGCAAAAAGACTTGCTAGTTAATGCTGCTAAAGAAAAACATGCTTATGAAATTAGAACTAGAAGTGGTGCTGCTACCTAGGATCCTCTATATCCTGAGGGGCATCCCAAAAGAATTGAGCAGGATTCCAAACAAGCTGAAAATAGTGGCTCTACTCGTAAGAAATGGAAAAAGAAACATAAAACTGTTGAAGAACCCTCTAAACCTGCTATAGATTCTAATAGTATATCTATCTCTGATGCTGAATCTGAAAGTGGTAATGAAGAAAATGTTGTTCCTACTGAAGAAAAAGTTGAAGAAGAACCTGAAAAGCACACTAAGAATACTAAATACACTAAAGAAGATTTTTTGCTAAGAAACATGGTAGTGAAAGAGATCCTTGGGTCGAAAAACCTATGCCTTTCCCTGATAAGAAACACAAGTCAAAGGAAGATGAACACTATAATAAGTTTTGTGAGTGGATGAAACCTTTATTCTTGCAAATTCCTTTGACTGATGATATTAAATTGCCTCCTTACTCAAAGTATATGAAGGATATTGTCTCGAATAAATGGAAGATCCCTAATGAAGAAATTTCTACTTTGCTTGGTAATTATTCCTTCAATGGTAAGGTTCCAAAGAAACTAGGAGACCCAGGGATTCCAACTATCCCTTCCTCTATTAAGAATAGTTATGTTAGAACTGCTTTGTGTGATTTGGGAGCTGGAGTTAGTGTTATGCCTTTCTCTCTCTATAAGAGGCTTCAACTAGAAAAAATAATACCAATTGATATATCTTTGCAAATGGCTGATAAATCTACCACTATTCCTATTGGTATATGTGAGTATGTACCTGTTCAGGTGGCTCATAATTGCTTGATATTAACTGATTTTGTTGTGCTTGAAATGCCTGAAGATGATAATATGTCTATTATTCTTGGGAGACCTTTTCTTAATACTACAGGAGCTGTTATTAATTGTAATCAAGGAAAGGTGACTTTCAATGTTAATGACAAGGAACATACTGTCTATTTCCCCAAGAAGATTGAAAGGACTTATGGCTTGAATTCAATTGAACATGTTGAGGGCATTCAAGTTGGAGAAATATATTGTCCCATACTAAGAGAAAATTTTGAAACTATTATGATTGGGACCATTGCTATCAAGGTTGAGGTAACATAATCATTAGTGGAATACAGAGTTTTCTCTCATATGGAATTGTTTTGGTAACAAGACCTGATCAACCTTGTTAACAAAAGGATTTCATTGAACCAAACAATGTTTTCACTATGATTATTTCCGTGTACTTCTATTCTATCCATTTTAGTTTTTGCTTTCGTTTAGTTCTCCTTTTTGTTGTTAGTTTCTTGCATGTTAGAGGGTCTTAGAAATTCTGTAGTTCTAGCCTTGTTTTGTCGTTGCATCATTCCAAAAAAAATCTGTCTGTCAAAAAATCATTCTTCTATACCTGAAAAAATTCCCAAAAATAAAGTGTCTCGAAAAATTCCAGAAAATTCATATTAAATTTTTACATGAAGGAAGGGGCAGAGGAGTGCCTGGGAGGTGCCAGGGGGACCCACCAAGAAGGCTAACCACCTTGTGGCATGGCCTGCCCTGGGTGGCGCCATGCCATGGTGTGGGCCACCCTTGGCCCTCCACTAACTCTCTCACCTGCCACTTTCTTCTCTCTCCCAAGCAAGCTCCAGTTCATTGCTCAAAATCATGTTCTTGTTGTGCTTGCTCTCGATTTTTTCGATCTCCTTGCTCAGCGCATCTTTGTTGCTGAAATTTGGAGCACTTGTTCTCCGGTATGTGACTCCTCCCCTTGTCGAAGTAGATTTGAGTTTAGTGGATTAAATCTTGAGTATTTTGCTGTTGTAGGTGACAGGTTATGAGAGCTTGTAAGATTGTTTGATGCTTAGAGATATAGTTTTGATGCATGTTTAGGCCTCTTACAAGTCCCTATGAGTAGTAACCTTCATTATATTCACTTTGTAATCACTTGTTTAATAGGTGTTTAAATTTCAGAATAGAAGATGAATGAGCATCAACTAAACCAACATGAACTATGGGTGCCTGAGGTCATGAAGGTTCACAAGGAGGAGGAAGTTTTTCCTTCCATTTACCCATGCTCTGAGTTCATGAGAGCTACAGGAATTCTCCAAGATTTCCACACTTTGTTTTCTAATGCAGGGTTGGAGCACTTTTTGGAAAATGAACCTTGTCAATTTGTGAAGCTAACCATGTATGTGGTGCAGGACTTTAAATTTAGATACTCTTTGCCTAACCCCACGGTCCACTACAAAATTTACAATATTGTTGTTGACCTTTCTCTCGATGACTTTTGTGCAGCTATTAAGGTACCTCAGTGGGGTTCATGTGGGAGGATTAAAGAGCGACCTGCACCTCTCATGGATTTATATGCAGAAATTTTCCAAGGGAGCAGCTTCTCGAAGGAGAGTGGAAAAATCCGTAACATTCATCTCCCCTCCATTCGCTACTTGGCCTACTTTATTGCCAAGTGTGTTCTTGCTAGGAAAACTGCTAATAAGTTATCTTCATATGATCTAGCATTTATCTCTGCTGCTCTTAAACGAGATAGGTCTTACAACTTGGGTGATTTGATAGCTTTTCGTCTTGCTGCTAACCGCGAGAAAGGTGGAATTTGTGGGGGCCTCATTGCTTCTCGTTTACTAGCATTGCATGGCTTAGTGCCTCATCATTTAGACCTACAGCTTCCTATAGAAAGGCTTGATCTTAATTCCATGATACAGCATAAATTTGTTTCCTCGTGGGCTAGTTTGAGTGAGTTGTCTTATGAAATAACCTTTCTCGAAGCTGGTTGGAGAAAGAGCAAGTCCGAGTGTGTTGTTCTTTTGCCTGCACCTGTTTTGTTTAACCTTGATAACAGGGTAGGATGGTCCCTCACGGAGGAGGATCTTGATACATACTTGGGAGAGCTCTCCCAACAGGAGCAGGACACTGCAAGGGTGTTCACAGATGATTCGGTCCAGCCCTCGAATGAGGGGGAGTCTTCATATTAGCAGCCTACCTATGATTGGGGAGCTTCTTCTTCTTCCCACGGGCCTAACTACGATCATTCTTACAATGATCCTCCTGCTTGGAACCCTTACCCGTATCTGGATTGATACCCACTTAGGCCAAAAGCCTAATCTTGGGGGAGGTACGCTGACATCGCACTCATCTCCTTATCATGTTGCGTCGTTACTTTGTATATTCATGTTTTGTTTTCTTTTTGGTTTTCGTTCTTTCTTTGCTTTTGCTTTCTAAAACACTAAAAGACCAAAACTATTTCTGTTGTTTCTCTTTGGTTTGCTTCTTCCTTTTTTCCTTGGTTTGCTTGGTTTGCTTGCTTTGTTTGAACTATTCGAAAAACCCAAAAAGATTTTGCTTTGCTTGTTTTTCCCTTTTGGTTCTTCTTTTAAAAATTGAAAACACCTAAAATATTTGTTGTTCTTCTTTGGTTTTGTGAGTTTGTTGCAGGGTTCAGCAGTCCTCAGTGGATATTGGTTTCATATTATTATTCAAGCCACACAAGTGAAGAGCAATGATGAGGATTAATGACACCTTGAGGTGTGGTAAGAGGCTGGTAACAAACTCTATCTATTTTCATTTTTGTACATATACTCATCATTGTGGGCATGCTTAGCCTGTTCGTGTAGGGTGTATGTTATCTTTGGATGCTGAGTAGTTCTTGCTTTCATATGATTAGTCCTAGCTTGCTAATAGTTTGTAGCATGTCATATGAATGTTTGCTTGCATTACTCTATTCATAACTTGGTATGACACCGTGGTATCCTCCTCTGAATGTTTCATTTGAATTGACTTGGCACATGCTCACGCATGCATATGACTGAAATAATCAGTTAAGCCTCGTTGAATTATTTTGCCTTGAGGATCTTGAATCACTTTCATGCCATGATTAGTCCTGTTTTGTTGCAAGCATGATTATGACAGCTATTGCTCTCTCGTTTGTCGCTCCCTTACTATTGCTAGCCTTCACTTTCACTGAGTATGTTTTACTCATGTTTCCAACTCCCTAAAACCAAATATTGCCAAAGTGTCCACCATACCTACCCATTAGCATCATTTGCTATTTCCGTGCATATTCAATATGCCTTGTTTTCTTCCGAATAAAATGTTTGCTTGTTATGAGAAAGTTAGTTAGTAAAGCTCTCATGAACTTGATTGGCACACTTTATTTTCTGCACTTAATAAACCTGAACCATTGTGAATGTCCATGAAAGTTATATGCTTGCAAATTATAGGCTGGGGATTAGCAGAACCGTGATGTCAAGGGGAACACTTTCAATACCCAATATATACCCAATATACACCACCTGGTCACGCGGGCAAGCACAGGCCACGCCAGGGGGTGGTCTGGCCGCCCCAGACTCCTCCTCGGTCTCCCTCTTCGCCTATAAGTTGCCTTCTAACCTAAAAATCAGGGGGTTCGACGTTTTTCCAGAAGGAGTTCCGCTCCGCTGCCACCACCGGATTCCACGAAACAGCACCAGAAACTCCGTTCTGGCACCCTGCCGGGACAGGGAATTGGAGGAGATCATCGCCATCATCACCACCATCTCTTCTCCATCGACCATCCATGTTTCCCCCATCTATGAGTGAGTAATCCCCCGTTGTAGGCTATGGGGATGGTAGGGATTGGATGAGATCGTTCATGTAATGGCATCAGATTGTTAGGGCATGGTGCCTAGTATCTTATATTAGTGCTTTATGACTCTGTTGCGACTTGTTATGCTTAATGCTTGTCACTAGGTCCCAAGTGCCATGATTTCAGACCTGAACAAGTTATTGATTCATTATGATAGTATTGTTTATGGTCTTACCTGCAAGTTGTATACGCACGTTGTTGTCCGGAACCAATGGCCCCAAAGTGACAGAAACCGGGATAACCGGAGGGAATGGCTTTGATGTGAGGATCACATGTGTTCACGGAGTGTTAATGCTTTGCTCTGGTGCTCTATTAAAAGGAGCAACTTAATTTCTAGTAGTTCCCTTGAGGCCCCGCTCCAAACGGGCTGGCGGGACTAAACATGCTGTGCGAGTTCTCATTGTGAGCACGTATGACCATATATGGAACACATGCCTAGGATTATCTAGTACTTGGATGCTTTATATATTTATCTGCAATTGCCCTATGTTCTGATTGCTATGTGAATTGTCTTGTCCATGCAACGCCCGTCCATCCATCCCTACGCCTACCGCACTCGAACCCTACCGTTTACTGCTATTGTTACTCCTGTCTTTGCTTTACTACTGCTGTTACTTTACTATTCCTACTACAAAACTGTTGCTACTGATAAACTGCTGTGAGCAAGATTGTTTCTAGGTGCAGCTAAATTGAAAACTAAGTTGTTAAGGCTTATAAATATTCTCTGGCTCCCTTTGTGTCGAATCAATAAATTGGGTTTCACTTCCCTCGAAAATACTGCGATACACCCCCTATACTTGTGGGTCATCAGTCTTCTTTTCCTAAACTACATGGATCCACCAGAGTCATTGCATGTGTGTTCTTTTCCTAAACCACCACCAGAGTAATTGCATGTTTGTTCCTTTTATAAACAACATGGATCCACCAGAGTCATTGATGTGTGTTCCTTTCCTAAACAACATTGATCCACCAGAGTCATTGCATGTGTGTTCCTTTCCTAAACCATCACTAGAGTCATTGCATGTGTGTTCTTTTCTAAACCTGCACCAGAGTCATTGCATGTGTGTTCCTTTCCTAAACCACATGGTTCCACCAGAATCATTGCATGTGTGTTCTTTTCCTAAACCACCACTAGAGTCATTGCATATGTGTTCCTTTCCTAAACTACATGATCCACTAGAGTCATTGCATGTGTGCTACTTTCCTAAACCACATTGATCCACCAGAGTCATTGCATGTGTGTTCTTATCCTAAACCACCACAAGGGTCATGGCATGTGTGTTCCTTTCGTAAACCACAAGGATCCATCATAGTCATTGCATATGTGTTCCTTTCCTAAACCACCACTCGAGTTATTGCATGTGTGTTCCTTTCGTAAACCACCACTAGAGTGATTGCATGTGTGTTCCTTTCCTAAACCACAGGGATCCTCTAGAGTCATTGCATGTGTGTTATTTTCCTAGACCACCACCAGAGTCATTGCATGTGTATTCTTTTCCTAAACCACATGGATCCGCCAGATTCATTACATGTGTGTTCTTTTCCTAAACCACCACCAGAGTCATTGCATGTGTGTTCCATTCCTAAACCACATGGATCCACCAGAGTCATTGCATGTGTGTTCCTTTTCCAAACCAAATTGATCCACCAGAGTCATTGCAAGTGTGTTCTTTTCCCAAACCACATGGACCCACCAGAGTCATTGCATGTGTGTTCCTTTTCCTAAACCACATTGATGTACAAGAGTTAGTGCATGTGTGTTCTTTTCCTAAACCACCACCACATTCATTGCATGTCTGTTCTTTTCATGAATCACATGGATCCACTAGACTCGTTTCATGTGTGTTCTTTTCCTAAACCACCACTAGAGTCCTTGCATGTATCTTCTTTTCCTAAACCACATGGATCCACCAGAGTCATTGCATGTGTGTTCTTTTCCTAAACCACCACTAGAGTTATTGCATGTGTGTTCCTTTCATAAACCACATGGATCCACTAGAGTCATTGCATGTGTGTTCATTTCCTAAACCACATTGATCTACCAAAGTCATTGCATGTGCGTTCCTTTCCTAAACCACCACTAGAGTCATTGCATGTGTGTTGTTTTTCTATACCTCCACTAGGGTTATTGCATGTGTCTTCGTTTCCTAAACCACATGGTTCCACAAGAATCATTCCATGTGTGTTATATTCCTAAACCACCACTAGAGTCATTGCATGTGTCTTCTTTTCCTAAACCACATAGATCCACCAGAGTCATTGCGTGTGTGTTCTTTTCCTAAACCACCACTAGAGTCATTGCATGTGTGTTCCTTTCCTAAACCACATGATCCACCAGAGTCATTCCATGTGTCTTCCTTTCTAGACCACATTGATCCACCAGAGTCATTGCATGTGTGTTCTTATCTAGACCACCACCAGAGTCATGGCATGTGTGTTCCTTTCATAAACCACAAGGATCCACCAGAGTCATGGCATATGTGTTCCTTTCCTAAACCACCACAAGAGTCATTGCATGTGTGTTCCTTTCCTAAACCACCACTAGAGTGGTTGCATGTGTGTTCCTTTCCTAAACCACATGGATCCTCTAGAGTCATTGCATGTGTGTTATTTTGCTAAACCACCACTAGAGTCATTGCATGTGTATTATTTTCCTAGACCACATGTATCCACCATTCATTACATGTGTGTTCTTTTCCTAGACCACCACCAGAGTCATTGCATGTGTGTTCCTTTCCTAAACCACATGGATCCACCAGAGTCATTGCATGTGTGTTCCTTTCCTAAACCACATTCATCCACCAGAGTCATTGCAAGTGTGTTTTTTCTTAAACCACATGGATCCACCAGAGTCATTGCATGTGTGTTCCTTTTCCTAAACCACATTCATGCACCAGAGTCAGTGCATGTGTGTTCTTTTCCTAAACCACCACCAGAGTCATTACATGTGTGTTGTTTTCCTAAATCACATGGAACGACCTGAGTCGTTGCTTGTGTGTTCTTTTCCTAAACCACCACTAGAGTCATTGCATATGTTTTCTTTTCCAAAACCACATGGATCCACCAGAGTCATTGCATGTGTGTTCATTTCCTAAACCACCACGAGAGTTATTGCATATGTGTTCCTTTCATAAGCCACATGAATCTACCAGAGTCATTGCATATGTATTCCTTTCCTAAACCACATGGATCGACCAGAGTCATTGCATGTGTGTTGTTTCCTAAACCACCACCAGAGTCATTGCATCTGACTTCTTTTCATAATCCACATGGATCCACCAGAGTCATTGCATGTGTGTTCTTTTCCTAAACCACCACCATACTCATTACATGTGTAACACCCTCGAATCGGCCCTATGCAAGTTTTAGCCATTTCCGCCAAACCCGCATAGGAACAATTCAAGGACGCCCACCAGGCACTTTCGTGCGGGTGGAAAACGAAGTAATACCATTACACAACAGTCCTCGATGGGGCCCACAGAACAGATATATATACAACACGACTCCAAGAGTCAAGAATACAGATATTTTCGTTGTATTGGGAACGGCAGTACCTGAGGAGGTTAGATAGAGGTGTGGGGCTAGCAGGGAAGCTATCGACGGCGTCCGCAGGTGGGATTGGATACAAGCGAGTGTAGCGGGACGCAAGAAGTACCCAGGTTCGGGGCCCTCGTGGTGAGGTAAAACCCCTACTCCTGCCGGATCTGACTATCTGGAATACTGGAAGTACAAGTGCTCCTTGAGCTGTGTATGCTAGCTACTGCCTTAAATGCTGTAAGACCAACCCTTTCTACCGAGGCCTTGCCTCTCCTTATATAGGCAGAGAGGCAAAGGTCTCACTGGCCTGTCTGACTGGCGGGCCCCACAGGCGGGTACCAGCCGACTAGTCATCTACAGTGCCCAGTATGGCTTGTCCTGTTGGAGTACGAGCGCTATGGCTGTTGTAGGCACAGTGGATGCCGTGCGAGCCTATCGTCAGCACCGACCACTGTTCCTGCGTCACCGACGCAAAGTCTTCGGTATGGCCGGGTAGTTGCCAGTCTTGTCACCGTACAGGGAGTACCATGCACTGATACACACGTCGCCCTGTCCCATTGATTGAGTCCAGCTACGTAGCCATATCCGGCTGCCTCCTGCTGATCCGGCTACCAGGGGATAGCCGACCTGTCTTGCCCTGTCCGGCT
The DNA here is from genome assembly GCA_910589775.1 of Avena eriantha. Classification (NCBI taxonomy): domain Eukaryota; kingdom Viridiplantae; phylum Streptophyta; class Magnoliopsida; order Poales; family Poaceae; genus Avena; species Avena eriantha. Next base: position 446,165,610 of record OU342743.1, on the reverse strand, counting down.
GCATCTGGTCAACCGGACGCGATCCGACTGTCTTGTTTCTTATTCGGTTGGGATACCTAGGGATCATCCCCCTGACTCTAGCCCCCGAGCACGTGTGGATTCCGCCCTTAGGCGAAATGTGCACGCACTTCCTCTTGTTTTTGAACTTGTGTCCGGCTGAGCTTGGCGGTTGCGCTACCCGTGACGTCAGTGCTGACGCCGGCCACGCGCGCACGCGCCATCATTACTCTGCGGCGGGCAGCGTAACGTCCCGTCGCGCGTTGCCTCGGGGAACTGCTGTCCGGCGCTTGGGTTCTCGCTCCAGGATCATCTGTGCATCCTGCTCTGGCACACGGGATCTTAGGCGGCGGTTGGAGTGTGGGTCGCCCGGATGCGCGCCACATGCCCCATCGATGGTTGCCCTTCTAGCCCTTTAAAGGGACGCCGCGGGGGAGACGATTTCTTTCTTTCATTCCCCCGCTGCAGTTCTTTCTCTCTTGCTGCTTCCGCTCCTGCGCCCTTGCACTTTGCGCCGCCCGCTCGCCGTCGTCGACGCTACGGGCCACCGCCAATCCTCCGTCGCCGCTCCCCCTCGTCAACCGGAAATGGCCGCCGACCGCGGGGCCTGGTGCGGCTCCGCCATCACCGAGGACCAAATTGCCAAATACCACGCCACCCGCGTCCTCCCACCGGCGAAGGAGGCGGCGGTGCGGCTGGCGCCGGCCGGGGAAGTGTTGCCGCATCTGGAGGAGGGCGAGCGCGTCATGTTCCTTTCGCACTTGGCCCGCGGGTTCGCCCTTCCGGTGAACCCGTTCCTCTTGACCTTCCTCGCTTTCTTTGATCTTCGCCTCCACCACCTCGGCGCCAACGCAATCAGAACGTTGGCGCATTTCGTTGCTTTCTGCGAGAGCTACCTCGGGATCCAGCCGGATCTCGGGCTCTTCTGCCGGCTCTTTCGAGTCCGGCCACAGGTGCAGTTCACCCAGGGGCCCTTAGTCGTCTACGGCGGCGCCTCCATCTATTCCCGCTCGCAGACCGGCTACCCCAAGTTCCTTCTTCACGATACGGTACGACTGTGGCAGCAGTCGTACTTCTAAGTGAAGAACCTCACCCACGTCGGCCGGATAAATCTGCCGGCCTTTCAGGACGTCGAATCCAGCCGGCAGAACTGGGACTTGAAGTTCCACGGCGACAAGGCAGAGACGGACGAGCTGCTGAACTGCATGCGCTCGCTCGTCCACTGCCGGCTGACCGGGCTGGACGTTACCCTTAGGAGGATGTCCCGGCTGATGATGCCGTTGCAGCAACGAGCACACAAGATGTGCTACTACTCTTGCCGGCTAGACCTGACCCGACTGTCGCGCCGCGATCCCCGCTACCACAACCTGAAGGAGTGGGTGTGGACGATCACCAAGGAGCGGCTGCCGGAGAACTGGTAGTTCAGCCTGGCACCTTATACGCGGGAGAACCGCGCGCCCCGGGTAAGCTCCTCTAACCGGATGCATTTTTGGTGTTTTCTTGTTCTTGTTCTTTGTCTTCGTCTGGCTGACTTTTGTGTTCGGCAGATGTTCCCCTGCATCATCCGCGAGGAGGGCGCAGCGGCCCTCGAGGAATTCACGCCCGACCTGCCCGAGCCGCACGCTCGGCGGTCCGGCGAGGAATCGGATGGGGACGGCGACGCCTTCCCCAGCCGAAACGACGAGCCGGCCACCGACCCGTACGCGGTGGTGCACGAGGAGGAGGCTGTGCCGACCACGGAGCCGGCGACGCGCTCCGCGATGGACAGGGAAGCGGATGGGAGCGGCTCCAGCCGTTCTGGCTCCCGCCGCCCTGCGACGGAGGAGCCAGCACTCAAGAGGAGTCGGTCTGGCGCCCTACCACCTAGCCGTCTCGGCCGGAAGAAAGGGCCGCCCCCTGTTGTGCCAGGGTATGTTCTTTCTTCCCCTTCCCTTTCTGCCTGTTTTCTGTCTGCCTGCCTTTTTCCTCCTTTTCCGACCTTGGCTTGTTTTGCTCTCGTCTTCTTTGCTTTCTCCTTAGCACGCTGGTTTCCTTCGGAGCCGCAAGCCCGGCACGCGCGCCAGCCGGGTCGCCGCCTCGTACCCCGACTGCACCGACCAGCGCCCCTCCTTCTGAGGCGCGGCCTTCGCCTCCCCCTCAGCCGACTGCATCCGCCTAGCCAGAAATCCCCCAGCCGGAGGCGAGGTCCTCCCAGCCAGAAGGCTCCTCCGCGGGGGCGCGGGGGGCTGCTGGCAAGGAGCTCGTCGTCGTTGGCGACGACAACTCCGATGGGGCGCCCGGGGAGGAGTGGCAGACGGCTATGGTCACGGCGAAGGAGTCCCTGGCCATCAATGCCATGGACGACGACGCCTCTTCCGCTGCCTCACTGTCGGATCTTGCCGCCACGCTCGAGCTGGCGGTGAAGGAGATCCGGTTGCTGGAGGCCACCGCCGGCGGGAAGCGGTTGTTGGAGCAGAAGCTCGCTGCCGCAAACGGGACCTCCCAGAGTAAGTTCACTTCATCTGGCTCCTTTTTTTTTGGTACTGATAGCCGGTTTCGTTGCAGCCATCCTCATGTGCGCTCAGCGCGAGATCGATCGCCTGAAGAAGGCGAACGACCGGCTGAGCAAGTCCAATTCTACTCTGCGGCAGCAGAACAAGGATTGGCACGCGCGGGTGGACGGTTTGGAGGCCACCATCAAGGAGCACGACGCCTCGCTCGCCAGCCGGACCGAAGCTTTCTCCTTTCTCGAGCCCCAGATCAAGGACCAAGAGAAGGAGATTAAACAGTTGGCGCTCAAGGAGAAGGCGCTGGTGGAGGAGCTGATGCAGGTCGGCCACACTGCCAAGGGTGATTTTTCTTTCCGTCTTCTTTTATTTTCGGATCCGGTAGCCGCATTTGACTTCTCTTTTCTGACAGCCTTTTACCCCGGCATAGACCTGCTGGCCTACAACCGGCTGTAGGAGAATTGGCCGGGAGCGCAGCCTACGGCCCAGGAGCTCGTCGTCCTTCTTGGCGAGGAGGCTGCCAAGCTTCGCCAGGCGGCGAGGGACGTCTTCTCCTTTGTCTGGCCGGAGGCTCCGGTTCCGGAGACAATGGCGCAGCTGGCTGCGAAGGTGGGGGAGGTGCCGGCTACGGTGGACCAGCTGCGGGACCTGGCTGTGCGAGCCGGAGCGGTCATGGCCCTGGCTCTGATGCTCTCCTGGTACAAGGACGCCCGCGTCGAGAAGATCGACGGAGGCTTCCGTGCCGGAGCTGATCTTGCCGCTATCCGCCAAGCCCATCCGGAGCTCCGCGGTTCCGCCATCAAGATCGCCGACTACGTGGACCCCGACGAGGTCCTCACCGACTCGGAGTCCGTCGGCACTCCTGATGTGGAGGCCCCGATGCCGCCGCCTGCCAGCGCCGGAACCGGATCATGCTCTGTGCCTCCTCCGCCGCCCGAAGCTTCTGCTGGCCAAGATCTCCGTCACGGCAAGGGTCTTTCCGTTTAGTTATCGCCCCGGGATGCCGGGTGTAATTGTTTGTGTTATATACTTGTGAACCTTGTCTGTTTGTGCCGGCCGTTTTTGACGCCGGGTAACTTGCGATAGCTTCATCTCTCTTTTGCTTGTTATTGTTGAAATCCTTTTTCCTTGACTTGTGTGTTTCAAATTTTCTTTCCATACTTCGCCGGTTAACTTTGCCCGGCTTACTTTGCCCGGCTACATACTTTTAGTCGGGGGAACCGCACCTCCAGTGGGGGCACGCGAGCGCACCCACTGGGTGTAGCCCCCGAGATTCGCAGTAATTGGCGAAGACAGGTGCTTCGAATCTTCCTTCTTTCCCAATTCTTCTATCTTTATCCGACTAGACTCCTCTCAGTCGGTTGCTTTCACTGGCCGAACACTTTCGGCCGGGGGAACTAACATTCCAGTGGGGGCGTGCGAGCGCACCCACTGGGTGTAGCCCCCGAGATTCGGAGTAGCTGGCGTAGCCAGGTGCTTCGAATCTTCCTTGTCTTCTCTTGCTCCAGCCCTTGCCCTCACCTGGGCTCCGATCGACCGACTAAACGCCTTTAGCCGGTCGGGAACCGCAAGATTCCACTGGGGGCGCGCGAGCGCACCCAGTGGGTGTAGCCCCCGAGATTCGGAGCACTTGATGAAGGCAAGGACTTCGAATCTTCTTTCCTTTCGCTGAATTCCGACTCTAGGTAGTCGGACGAAACGTACATACGCATACACACATGTCCACATAGGTTAGTAGGTTAGTATGCCCAATTGTAGCCGGAAAACGGCTTGTTTTTTCGGAAACTTGATTGTCCCATTCTAGACACTTAGTCGCTTTCCCGTGCGCTCTACTGTTTTCGCTGCGTCCTTCCCGGGCAGCCGGGTTGCGGTCTGCAGCCGGAATCGAAGGGAGCTGACAGTACATTGCACACGGTACTAATGGCTTAGCAGCTGGATTGGTTCGAGCTAGTTGCAGGGCCGGGACACCCGATCTGTCCCGTCTCCTCCCCGTTTTTCGTGTGGGATGCCTCGGGCTTTTGCTCTTGCTAGCCGGACAGCCGGGTTGCGGTCTGTAGCTGAGACGAAGAGTGGGCCTCTGACATCGTCGCACAGTACTCAGCCGGTTTGTTGACTTAGCAGGCCGGGCCAGCCGGCGAGCCCCGGGTAGGGGTTGCTGCAGCCGGAAAATAATAACCGGAAAACAGATGCATACACATTTCTAGCAAGGAGCCCCCGAGATTCTCGTGGGGGTCCGCATTTTCATTCATGGGGTTTTCGGGATACATACACTGCCTGGCGACTAGGTGTAAAACGGGCGCAGCAGGGCCGCGTTCCAGGGATGCTCGGTCTCCTCGTCTGATTTGTCCATCTTGTTCTTGCACGGCTGCTGCGCGTCGATGAGGTAGTAGGAGTCGTTGGGTCGCGCCCGGCTGATGATGAAGGGGCCCTCCCAGGGTGGTGATAGCTTGTGCATGCCCTTCGTGTCTTGCACCAGTCGGAGAAACAGGTCGCCCTCGCGGAATGCGACTAGGCGGATCCGGCTTGAATGGTAGCGACGTAGTCGCTGCTAGTATAGGGCTGATCTGGACAAGGCCAGCTCGCGGGCCTCCTCCAGGAGGTCCACTCCGTCCTCCCGCGCCACCTGGTTGGCTTTTTCGTTGTAGAGGAGCTTGCGAGGGGAGTCGAACTCGATGTCGGCGGAGAGGACGGCTTCCGATCCGTAGACTAGGAAGAATGGAGTGTAGCCGTTTGACCTATTCGGCGTGGTGCGGAGGCTCCACAGCACAGCCAGAAGTTCTTCGATCCAACATCCGGGTGACCGCTCTAATGGCTCGATGAGACGTGGCTTGATGCCGGCTAGCACCAAGCCGTTTGCTCTTTCGACTTGCCCATTGGATTGCAGGTGCGCGACGGAGGCGAGGTCCAGTCGGATGCCCTTGTTGCTGCAGAACCGAGCGAAGGCCCCCTTGGCGATGTTCGTGCCGTTGTCAGTGATGATGTTGTTGGGGTAGCCGAAGCGGTTGATGATGTCGGTGAAGAAGGTGACAACCGTCGCCCTGTCCAGCTTTCGGATAGGCTTGGCCTCAATCCACTTCGTGAACTTGTCCACCGCCACCAGCAGGTGGGTCATGCCTGCGCGTGCTCGCTTGAAGGGACCGACCATGTCGAGGCCCCAAACCGCGAACGGCCATGTTATCGGTATGGTCTTGAGAACTGAATTTGGCATGTGCCTGAGCTGTCCGAAGCGTTGGCACCCATTGCATGCGTGGACCAGCTGCTCAGCGTCCACGAGGGCGGTGGGCCAATAGAAACCATGGAGGAATGCCTTGGCAACTATCGCCCTTGACGAAGAGTGGTGCCCGCACTCGCCCTGGTGGATGTCCTGCAGTAGCCGTTTGCCCGTATCCGCATCAACACATCTTTGGAAGATACCGGATACACTGCGCTTGTATAGCTCGCCGTTTATGATGGTGTATGTGTGTGCGCGGCGCCGGATTTGCCTGGCCTCCACCTCGTCGTCCGGAAGTTCTCCATCGGCGATGTAGCTTATGAAGAGATGTGCCCAGGGTGGCACTTCCCGGATGACGAGGACGCTCGTGTTCTCCGGTTGACGGGTGTCTGGGGGTCGTCCGGATGGCGTATCCGGAGCGGCAGCCCCCGAGCCGCTAGGCGAGCCGGCAGCCCCCGGGTCTTGCGATCCGGAAGGCGCTGCCTAGCCGGAATTGGTGCGGGTCTTCTTCTTTGGTGGTTCTGCCGGCTCCGCTTCCGCCGTTCCATCGGCCGGAACGGTTCCTGCCCAGACGATGGAGTCCGATTCTGGCGACGGGTTGATGGATGGCTTGCGCAGGTGCTCCAAGGAGACCCCTGGTGGGATGCCCTGCCTGGTGGACCCGATCTTGGAGAGCCCATCGGCTGCCTCGTTGTTGACACGGGGGATGTGGTGAAATTCGCACCCGTCGAAGGAGGCGCTGAGCTTCTGGATGTGGAACCGGTAGAGAGCCATGTTTGCGTCTCTGGCGTCCCATTCTCCAGATACTTGCTGCACCACCAAGTCCGAATCACCGAAGCACAGGATCCGGTTGACACCGATCTCCTTGGCCAGCCGGAGTCCGTGCGCCAGTGCCTCGTCTTCGGCTACGTTGTTGGAGGCCTTGAAGTGGATCTGCAGTACGTACTCCAGCCGGTCTCCCTTGGGCGAGGTGAGCACGATGCTGGCTCCCAAGCCCCCGAGCATCTTCGATCCGTCGAAGTGCATCCGCCAATGGTCCAAATCCAGAACCGGTGGGAGATAGTGGGTCTCGGCCCAGTCGACAAGGAAGTCCGCCAACGCTTGCGACTTGATCGTGAGCAAGGGCTCGTACTGGATGGAGTAGGCGGTAAGCTCGATGGCCCACTTGGCGACTCGGCCGGTGGCGTCCTTGTTGCCGATGATTTTCCGAAAGGGGTGCAGTGCACACGACCTGAATCGGATGCTCCTGGAAGTAGTGCTTGAGCTTCTTGCATGCCAGGTACACGCCGTAGCACATCTTCTGGTAGTGGGGGTAGTTCTGCTTAGAGAGGGAGAGGACCTTGCTGAGGTAGTAGACGGGCCTCTGAACCGGCTGAGCCTTGCCTTCCTCGGGGCGCTCCACCACCAGGACAATGCTGACGACCCGGCTGATGGGTGCTATATAGAGCAACATTGGTTCCTTACTAGCCGGCGTGGCCAGAACCGGTGTTGTGGACAGCATGCGCTTGAGGTCGTGAAACACGGCGTCGGCTTGCAAAGTCCAGGAGAACTTGTCCGTCTTCTTCATCAACTGGTACAATGGGAGTGCCTTCTCCCCCAGCCGGCTGACGAAACGGCTGAGGGACGCCAGGCATCCGGTGAACTTCTAGACTCCAAGCAGGTTCCTGGGCGGCTGCATCCTCTCGATGGCCGTTATCTTCTCCGGATTTGCCTCGATACCTCGCTGTGAAACAAGGAAACCGAGGAGCTGGCCGGACGGTACCCCCAAGACGCACTTCTCTGGGTTCAGCTTCATCCGATACTGCGGAGGTTGCCAAATGTTTCTCCCAGGTCCTCGAGGAGGGTGCGCTTCTCCTTGGTCTTCATAACCACGTCATCCACATAAGCATGCACGTTTAGGCCTATCTGCGAGTGCAAGCATTTCGGCATACATCGCTGATAGGTGGCGCCTGCGTTCTTTAGGCCGAAAGGCATGGTTACATAGCAGAAAGCCCCATAGGGGGTGATAAATGATGTCTTAATCTGATCAGCCGGGTTCAACCGGATCTGATTGTACCCGGAATAAAAATCTAAAAAAGGCAACAAATCACAGCCGGCCGTGCAATCGATGACTTGATCGACACGGGGCAAGGCGAAGGGGTCTGTCAGGCACGCCTTGTTCAGGCTGGTGTAGTCGATACACATGCGCCAGGTCTTGTTCTACTTCAGCACCAGGACTAGGTTCGCCAGCAAGTCCGGGTGGTATACTTCCATGATGAACCCGACTGCAAGGAGCCGGGTGATCTCGTCACCGATTATCTTTCTCTTCTCCTCTGCGAACCGGCGCAGAGGTTGCTTGACCGGCTTGGCATCCGGACGCACGTGAAGCGAGTGCTCGGCGAAGTCCCTCGGCACACCCGGCATGTCCTTAGGAGACCACGCGAAGATGTCCCGATTCTCACGGAGGAAGTCGACGAGCGCGCCTTCCTATTTGCTGTCCAAGCCGGCGCCAATGGTGACGAACTTCGTCGGATCGGAGGGGTCGAGCAGGATCCTGTTCGTCTCCTTTGTCGGTTGGAAGGCTCCTTCTCTAGCCGGCTTGCTGCTAGCCGGAATGTCCTACTTGGCCATGGCCACATTGCGCATGATCACGCGCTTCTCTTCGGCTATGATGAGGGCCTCTGCCAGCTTGGAACCAGCTGAAGCGCACTCCATCCATCGCCTGAAGCAGCCGGCGACGGTGATCACGCCGTGGGGTCCCGGCATCTTCGTCTTGAGGTAGGCGTAGTGGGGGATGGCCATGAACTTGGCGAGGGTGGGGCGCCCGAGGAGAGCGTGGTAGGAGCTCGTCAGATTTACCACCTCGAACCAAATTGGTTCGCGGCGGAAGTTCTCCTCGGTCCCGAAAATGACGTCCAGCTGGATTTTCCCTAGCGGGGCGCAGGCTGGCCCTGGTAGTACGCCGTGGAACGTCGTGGTCCAGCTTTTGCGAATGCCCAGCTTCTCCAGCGAGGACTGGTAGAGGAGGTTGAGGCTGATGCCTCCGTCGATGAGGACGCGCGAGAATTGGCAAGTGCATGCGTTGGAGACGATGTGGGGACCGAGCACCATGGCGTAGCCCCCGAGAGTCGGTAGATTCTCAAGCTGACCCGCCCGGCTCCAGGTGATAGGGGTTTCCGAACAGTTCAGGTACTGGGGGACCGGAGAGGCGATGGTGTTGACCTCCTTGGAGCGTCGCCTGAGGTTGTGCTTGTCGTCCTGGTCCGTCTCAAAAATGTGGTAGGCGGCGTGCAGCTGGGGGTAGCCGTTGTTGTTGTTGCCGCCGTTGCCGCCGTTACCATCATTGCCGGCTCCCCTAGCTGGTAGTGGAGGTCCACCCGGTGGGGGAGGCGGGGGACAAGCCTGGTTGCCCTGGTCCTTTAGCTGGCGGGTCCAGCTGCAGTTCCAGGTGGTGTGCGTAGCCGGCTTGAAGGGACCGCTATGCCACTTGCACGGGCCATCGAACATCTGGTCGAAGGTGAGCCGTGGCTTCTGCCTCCTTGCTTCATTAGCCAGCGCGTCGGGCGCGCCCTCCACAACATTGACTTGCTGCGCGTGGTAGCGAGGCTTCTGCTGTCCGGCCTGGTGGTCCCCATGGAACCGGTTGTCGTTGCCGTGGCGTCTGGAGGATCCGGCTTCTCCAGCCGGATTGCTGGGTCGGTCGCGAGCCGGCCTCGTGGGAGTCGGACGGTCGTCCGCGTTTACTCGGAGGGGCTTCTGCATGGCGGCATCCGCCGTGCCGTACTGGTCCGCAACCGTCATGAGCTCCGCCATGGTTTTCGGCTCATCACATAGTAGCCGGTGGCGAAGCATGGTGCCCTCGCGGCAACCCTCAATGAAGAAACCGATGGCTTGGCTCTCCAGGATGCCCTCGCAGGTGTTGCGCAGTTCCGTCCACTTGGCGAGGTAATCGTGGTCGGTCTCGTGGTCGCCTTGGACGCACAAGGCCAGGTCGCGCGGGCGCCCTGGGCGCTTGTACGTGCCATTGAAGTTGCGGACGAACACTTTCTCGAAGTCAGGCCAGACATTGATGCTGTTGGGCGCGAGGCTATTGAGCCATGTCCTCGCCGACCCAGTTAGCATGAGGGGGATGTAGCGCACGGCTGTGCGCTTGTTCCCGTGGGCGATGCCGACTGCCATAGCGTAGTCGGTCAACCAGTCTTTCGGTTTCATGCTGCTGTCGTACTTGGGGATGTCCCTGGGTAGGGAAAATTTATCCAGAAATGGCTCGTTCCGGATGAGGGGTCCGAAACAAACCGGACTGGTAGAATCTTCTTCCTCCATGACGCGCGCTTGAGCGAGGAGCTCGATGCAGTCACGGGCATCCGGACAATCCGGGTTGGGTGCGCCTACCCGGCCCGAGAGACGGGAACCGGCTGGTCTGGGCGCTCCGGCTGGCGGAGGGGGAGGTGCCGGGTTGCTGTTCACCGTCTGCTCCTGGCGCGGCTGGCCCCTGTTGCCAGAGCTGCGACGCCTACTACGGGCCCTGGGCGGCTGAGGGGAGGACACCTGCTAGGTCTCGCGCGGCGCGCCCCTGCTGTTGGCCAGTAGCCCGCTCCTCCTGGAGTAGCTAAGGTCTTCCTGCGTCTGCCGGTTGGCACCAGCCTGCTTGTCCGCGACACGGAGGAGCTCCTGCACGCGAACTTGCTGGCGGGCTCGCTCCTCGCCCTCCAGGCTAGGCAGTTCCTCTGCCGCGGCTCGCGTTGTGCGCAAGTTCTTGATGGGCGTGCTGTAGGTGGGCCGTGCAAGGGCGGGCACGGGATCTGGTTCCCCGTCCTTTTCCAACCTACCGCCTAGCTCGCCGCCCCGACGTCATACCTGGCTGCGCCGGCTCGACTCCGCGGTAGCCGGAGTGAGGCCGTGCGCGCGGTCGTATTCGCGCTGGGTGATCTCGAGCTGCTTGCGGGCTGCTGCTAGCTCCATGGCCTCATGGAGGAGGATCTGTCTCTCCATGCTAAAGTTGGCCTCCGCCTCCTCCGGGTTATCCCCGAGGTTAACCGGCGTCAGGAGCCGATCAATGGCATCCTCCACCGGGTTCAGGGGCTGCGGGGGAGCGGAAGTTCCGACCTCGTCCACGCCTCGCTCCCGCGGCTAGCGGGGATGGGAGCTGGAACCGGCCATCATGACCTCTACGCCGCGAGGTGCGGCGGAGGCGCTGCCGCCTGAGCATGGCAGCTCCGCGACAGAGACGATTTCCCTAGGGAAACGCTCCGGGACGATGGCGACGTAAACGGGGAGGTCGCCGAATAGCAGAACGGTGTCGTTCGCCTAGAAGGAGGTTCTGGCGAAGCAGGAAGCGTTGTCGATGACGCAGTCGAACTTGCCGAGCATGAGCACCAGGCCGGAGGCCACGCGCTCACCGGCTGAAGTGCGGGGTCCCGTGCGGAACGTGACTCCGGTCAAAGCCATCTCTCCCCATGGTGGGTGCCAACTGTCGTTGTATTAGGAACGATAGTACCTGAGGAGGTTAGATAGAGGTGTGGGGACTAGCAGGGAAGCTATCGACGGCGTCGGCAGGCGGGATTGGATGCAAGCGAGCGTAGCGGGACGCAAGAAGTACCCAGGTTCGGGGCCCTCGTGGTGAGGTAAAACCCCTAGCCCTGCCAGATCTGACTATCTGGAATACTGGAACTACAAGTGCTCCTTGAGCTGTATATGCTAGCTACTTCCTTATATAGGCAGAGAGGCAACGGTCTCACTGGCCAGTTCGACTGGCGGGCCCCACAGGCGGGTCCCAGCCGACTAGTCATCTACAGTGCCCAGTATGGCTTGTCCTGTCGGAGTACGAGCGGTATGGCTATCGTAGGCATAGTGGACGCCGTGCAAGCCTGTCGTTAGCACCGGCCACTGTTCCTGCGTCACCCATGCAAAGTCTTCGGTATGGCCGGGTAGTTTCCAGTCTTGTCACCGTACGGGGCATACCATGCACTGATACACACGTCGCCCTGTCCCATTGATTAAGTCCGGCTACGTAGCCGTATCCGGCTGCCTCCTGCTGATCCGGCTACCAGGGGATAGCCGGCCTGTCTTGCCCTGTCCGGCTGCATCTGGTCAGCCGGACGCGATCCGACTGTCTTGTTTCTTGTTCGGTTGGCGTACCTGGGGATCATCCCCCTGACAGATATACACTACAAAGATCCAAATCACCTTGAAAATGATACAGCGTCCGAGTACGGACAAGATGCAAATGGGGCTAAGAGCCTTGAAGAATAACCAATGGCGTCCATAAACCTGCCCAGGCCAAGCCAGAAGGGTAACCCTGCTAACGATGTCGATCTCAAACCTGCTAAAACAAAAGGGGTGCCAACAAAGGGCAATGGAAAAAGAGGAGCGTCAGTACTGAGGCCAGTACACGACGAGGCTAGAATTCGGCGGCTCTCGCCTACATAGGTATGGTGGGCTGAAGCGGCAGCGCAGAATGCACTAAACAACCTATAGAGACTCGAGGCTACTGTCGGCTATTAGAGAGGGAGAAGAAAGACCTATGCGGAACCAACCTTATGCTAACACCAATCATACCCGTCCTGGTTTTCCCCCTCGAGACCAATCGAGGAAGTCAAACTGAGGAACTCACACAGTTGGCAGTTTTATTCATTCCATTATAGTTGCAACACTTACTAGTCAGATATAGATAGCATGAGTCATCCTAAAGCATAAGTAGTGGGCAGTTTTAATCACCATTCCGTTATAGTTGGAACATTTACTAGTTAGATATAATTGTCCTGAGGAATCCCAAAACCCAGCAGTTGTTGGCACTTTTATCACATTCCATTGGAGTTGCAATACTTACTAGGCAGATATAACAAGACACAAGGAACCCCAGCTCCACCAGTTATTGGCATTTTTAATATCCATTCCATTGTATTTGAATCTGATTACTAGTCGCATATTAAGTCAAATTTTTAGCACTACTTTAGTTATGCTTGTCTATGATCGAGATACTATGCTCCAAGTCGTCCATAACCACGGACAAGGCTTTTAGAAAGATTTACCCTGAAGGGGTGCACAAATAGCAACGCACACTCGATCAACCTCGGAAAAACCAACTCAAAACCCAACGAGGCATTCACGACAAAGCGATCACAGGATTCATAAAATATTTCAGGGGGCCACCCCACTAAGCTACCCGCAACGAAGTTGGCCGGCTCCGGAACGGAACCAGGGTTTGCGTCAATGGCTGTAAACGACTGGGAACCCAAAAGTCTGACTTGGCTTGTCGATACCGCGAAAACACTCCGCAATCCTAAACAGTACAGGTGCCCCACGCACAATCTTAAATAAAGCAGTAAAGCATGGCATAAGTACAGGATAGTAATAAAGCCCCAAACTACTTTGTGGCCCCAAGAAATAGAAATGAATCAAGCTCTGGCTTAGGTGGGTCCATAAGGCCTCCCGGATGTGGATAGTGCGAATAGTCAAGGAACATGTATCATGTACTCAAGGTTCTACGGGACACAAGTGAGCGTGGAAGAACCAAATAACATCTATTGCCCACCGATACCTCTGCATTAGTTATATCTAGCAATTTATTAGTTTTGTTTAAAGTCATGATCAACTCCACCGTAAACATCTGCCAGCATTCCAACAACTGTGGTACTTGACAACACGAGATCGCACCTGAGCAAGCAACTACGACTCGCAAGGCCAGCTATCTACCAAACACAGGTAATAGGAGGTTTCCACGGCAATATAGAGGCTACACGGGATATAACTAGTGTACGGAAACTAAAGCATGGCGACACGGATAGCAATAGATCAACAGGAGGAAATAAAGACTATAAATGCAAAATAGGTAGAAGGGGGAGAGATGCTCGCCTGGGAAACACTGCCGAAGGTTCATAGCCGGAGAACTTGTCGATACTCGCATCAACTCATCGGCCTATTCCGCGAAGAAGCAAACACTAGAAGAAACACCGGATGCAATATTTAATACTACGGCAGAAGATCCGGCATGCTTATGATATGATGCATGGCATAGCACAGATGCGGTGCGATTAGGAAATATTAAGCGGAACCGGGGTCCCGACAATTAATTAAACGGTGCAAGTTATTTAGAAACCCCGCAATTTAAATGTTGTATTAACAAGACAAAACATGGCATTGGTTCGCTACACCAATTTAAATGGAGTCCGGAATAAGACAAAGATATCCCGCATAAACACTCCATATTTAATTATGAGGTGAATCGGCATAATGCCCCGAAACCACAGACAATTATGCATGCATGAACAATTGAATATGCGACAGTTGATAATGTCATATTATAAAAATAGGGGCTTAGGGTCACACATCTGGGTTTGGAAGATCTTGGTTCCGGGGGTTCGGGGTTCGACAGGGATCGGTCTCGGTGGGAACGAGGTTCGGACTCCGGGGTTCAGGGTCTTCAGATCTGCGAAGGAAATCATGGCGTTCCGAGGAGAAGATCTTGGCGGTCTTCGGTTCCGGGTCTTGGCGTCCATGAGGAAGTGCTTGGTGGTGCCGAGAAGGAGGTCTTGTCGCATCCGATGGATCGGTCCTTGGGGTCGAAGAACTTGGCGCCCCAGGGTTCGGTCTTCGGATCTTGGTCGAGTCGTCGATTTTCCGGGGCCGAAGGACTTGGCGTGCGAGAGACGATCTTGTCGGATCCGCGGTCTTTGGGTCATGACGACGGTCTTGCGGTCCGTGAAGGAGTTCTTGTCGTCCCAGAACTTGTGTCGGTGGTCTTCAGGCGAAGATGACTATAGAAGATCTTGACGAATATGCATACAAATTATCGAAGCATTCTTCCGAAACTCGTAGCCGTGGAGGTCTTGACTTGGCGACAACGGCAACAATTATCCTGTAGGGAACATGGGTTTGTGCGGCTAGGGTTTGGTTGTGCCCTTGTTCATGTGCGTGTGGAGCAGCGAGGCAACGCGACGCTGGTACTACCTCGCCGGCCTTGTGTGGCTCGTGGTCGTCGTGCGCGGGCAAAGGCGAAGCAGGGCAACATCAACTCGGGGCAAGTGCATGGCAGGGGGAGGTCGATTCTTGGGGTCTCGCGAGGCGGCATTGTGGCGTCTCAGGGTGGCAGAGCTTGACGCAGAGGAGAGGGGAGGCCGCGGCGACGGCGGACGACGGGCTGCGCGGAGGCGGTGACGGCTGACGACGGGCTGCATGGAGGCGGCGACGGCTGAAGGTCGCAGCAGGGCGGCCTCGCAGGGGCTCACGAGGACCGGCCTGCAGCGCTGCTTGTCCGTGGAAGGAAGTAGGACGAGGCGGAGATATGCGCGGACACGACAACGGCGGTGGGGCACGCGAAGCTTGAGGTGGGGTGGAGGAAGGCCGGCGGTGCTTCACGGTGCTCCGGTGGTGGCTTGGCGCAGGGGACGGGGTCGCCGGCGGCACTGGCTCGAGGTGAGGCCGAGAGGGCCCGCTGACGGCGGGTCTCACGAGAGGAAGAAGGGGAGCAGAGAAGCGGCGGCAGAGCTCCTGGGAGAGCTGGCGGAGGCGAGCAATTTCTGGCGGCGGTAGGGCACACGCGGCGGCGCTCACTGACGGGAGGAGGCCGGTGGTGCAGACCGCGAGGGAGGCGGCGGAGCCCGGGAGGTGGAGGCGGTCGCGGCGGCCGGAGCAGGGCCGGCGGCACAACACGCGGAGAGGCGGGGTAGGTGGGGTCAGGCTGGCGCGGGGATCGGGGCAGGTGGCGTCAGGGGATGGGGTCGATCGGGTCGAGGAGGGACCAGGTGAGAGAGCGACGAGCGGGGGGTGGCCAGGCGGGGTGGTTTTGTCAGTGGGGGGATTGGGCCAAGGGATGGGGTGGTGCGTGTGTGGCGTGTGTGTGCGTGTTGTGTGTGTGGGAGGGTGGGCAGGTGGAGGGGAGTGGGGCTAGGAGGCTGAGGTGGCGCACAAGGAGTGGCCGGGGTGAGGTGGAGGGTGGAGGCAGGTGGTGGGCCAGGAGGTGAGGTGGACAGGCGGGGTGAGAGAGAGAGAGATACAGAGAGAGAGAGAGAGAGAGAGAGAGAGAGAGAGAGAGAGAGAGTGGCGGCAGGGTGGGGAGATGGTTTGGGTTAGGGTAGCCGGTTAGGATTAGATAGGGTTTTGGTTAGTTTGGACCGGTAGTAGGCTACTGGCTTGCTAGGATTTTGGCCTGGCAGGCTGGCGGCCTCCCCGGTAAAACATTTTTATTTAACTTTTATTTTAAAAATACTTTTGCAAATAATTTTTAGGCAAATAAAAGACCCGGGTGAGAGACAGGGGTTTTGATTTGAAATAAAGCGGGGGAATATGTAGAATCAAAGTAGGCTTTTAGAAAATAGTTTTAGACAAACAGATGCATGATGATGACGATGCTCAAATGCAATGTGGCATGTTGACATGAGCATGCAGTCATGATAATGCAATGCACCAAAAACACCGCGATTTTCTAGTAGTGGTTTTAGCGGGGCACCACAATTCGACACCACTAACAAGGGATCTCGCCCTCGAGATCCGCCTCGTGGTACTGGGAAGAAGGTCGGCGATCTGAATCTTCTCGCTTCATGTAGATCCTCGCGACACCACTAACAAGAGGTCGTTGTCCGTGATCGTCGAGAGAACACTCTAGGAACAAAGGGCGAAGGTAGAGGTATCCGAAGATAAAGCCACCTCTAACTTCAGTGGAAGGATTAATTGCAGATCCACCGATTCAATGTACAAGAGCAAATGTTAAGAGTAGTCGGATGGTGATCAGTCCATCGCGCACCCAAAGCATTACTCTGCACATAAATAGGAGAACTACGCAACCAACTCTCTGAATCAGACTGAAGATCTCGACAAGCGAGGTTCAGAAACAAAGGAGTGATGTAGGCTCTGCATTGGATCTGGCGTAGCTGATGTCGTCGCGTTGGAAACACCGGAAGGCAACAAAGAGAAGTCCAACAGATGAAGGATTCCTCAGATAGCACGAAGACCAGATGTAGAAGCACCGTTACCAAAGGAGGAACCGAAACCCTGAAGGTACGACGGAAACCCAACCACGACAATTCCTAGACTCGAAGAAAAGATAAGAAAAAAGATCCAAAACACGCAGAGGTAAGATGAGAACAGTAGAGGGATAAGGAGTAAAAGCAGACCTAATCAGATATATCCAACCAATTTTGCAAAAAATAGTTTTGACACTCTACATCGGCCGTTAGCTAGGTTATCCTACAGGATGGACTTGTGGGGTATCGCAACTGCTGAGCTCTGATACCACTCTGTAACACCCTCGAATCGGCCCTATGCAAGTTTTACCCCTTTCCGCCAAACCCGCATAGGAACGATTCAAGGACGCCCACCAGGCACTTTCGTGCGGGTGGAAAACGAAGTAATACCATTACACAACAGTCCTCAATGGGACCCACAGAACAAATATATATACAACATGACTCCAAGAGTCAAGAATACAGATATACACTACAAATATCCAAATCACCTTGAAAACGATACTGTGTCCGAGTACGGACAAGATGCAAATGGGGCTAAGAGCCCTGAAGAATAACCAATGGCGTCCATAACCCTGCCCAGGCCAAGCCGGAAGGGTAACCCTGCTAACGACGTCGATCTCAAACCTGCTAAAACAAAAGGGGTGCCGACAAAGGGCAAAGGAAAAAGAGGAGCGTCAGTACTGAGGCCAATACACGGTGAGGCTAGAATTTGGCGGCTCTCGCCTACATAGGTATGGTGGGCTGAAGCGGCAGCGCAGCATGCACTAAACAACCTATAGAGACTCGAGGCTAATGTCGGCTATTAGAGAGGGATAAGAAAGACCTATTCAGAACCAACCTTATGCTAACCCCAATCATACCCATCCTGGTTTTCCCCCTCGAGACCAATCGAGGAAGTCAAACCGAGGAACTCACACAGTTGGCAGTTTTATTCATTCCATTATAGTTGCAACACTTACTAGTCAGATATAGATAGCATGAGTCATCCTGAAGCATAAGTAGTGGGCAGTTTTAATCACCATTCCATTATAGTTGGAACATTTACTAGTCAGATATAATTGTCCTGAGGAATCCCAAAACCTAGCAGTTGTTAGCACTTTTATCACATTCCATTGGAGTTGCAATACTTACTAGGCAGATATAACAAGACACAAGGAACCCGAGCTCCACCAGTTGTTGGCATTTTTAATATCCATTCCATTGTATTTGAATCTGATTACTAGTCACATATTAAGTCAAATTTATAGCACTACTTTAGTTATGCTTGTCTATGATCGAGATACTATGCTCCAAGTCATCCATAACCGCGGACACGGCTTTTAGAAAGATTCACCCTGCAGGGGTGTACAAATAGCAACACACACTCGATCAACCTCGGAAAAACCAAGTCAAAACCCAACGAGGCATTCACGACAAAGCGATCACAGGATTCATAGAATATTTCAAGGGGGAACCCCACTAAGCTACCCGCAACGAAGTTGGCCGGCTCCGGAATGGACCCAGGGTTGCGTTAGTGGCTGTAAATGACTTGGAACCCGAAAGTGTGACTGGGCTTGTCGATACCGCGAAAATACTCCGCAATCCTAAACAGTACAGGTGCCCCACGCACAATCTTAAATAAAGCAGTAAAGCATGGCATAAGTACAGGATAGTAATAAAGCCCCAAACTACTTTATGGCCCCAAGAAATAGTAATGAGTCAAGCTCTGGCTCAGGGGGTCCATAAGGCCTCCCGGATGTGGATAGTGCGAATAGTCAAGGAACAGGTATCAAGTATTCGGGGTCCTACGGGACACAAGTGAGCGTGGAAGAACCAAATAACATCTATTGCCCACCAATTCCTCTGCATTAGTTATATCTAGCAATTTATTAGTTTTGTTTAAAGTCATGATCAACTCCACCGTAAACATCTGCCAGCATTCCAACAACTTTGGTACTTGACAACATGAGATCGCACCTGAGCAAGCAACTACGACTCGCAAGGCCAGCTATCTACCAAACACAGGTAATAGGTGGTGTCCACTGCAATATAGAGGCTGCACGGGATATAACTGGTGTACGGAAACTAAAGCATCGCGACACAGATAGCAATAGATCAACAAGAGGAAATAAAAACTATAAATGCAAAATAGGTAGAAGGGGGAGAGATGCTCGCCTGGGAAACACTCCCGAAGGTTCATAGCCGGAGAACTTGTCGATACTCACATCAACTCATTGGCCTATTCCATGAAGAAGGAAACACTAGAAGAAACACCGGATGCAATATTTAATACTACAGCAGAAGATCCGGCATGCTTATGATATGATGCATGGCATAGCACATATGCGGTGCGATTAGGCAATATTAAGCGGAACCGGGGTCCCGACAATTAATTAAATGGTGCAAGTTATTTAGAAACCCCGCAATTTAAATGTTGTATTAACAAGACAAAACATGGCATCGGTTCGCTACACCAATTGAAATGGAGTCCGGAATAAGACAAAGATATCCCGCATAAACACTCCATATTTAATTATGAGGTGAATCGGCATAATGCCCCCAAACCACAGATAGTTATGCATGCATGAACAATTGAATATGCGACAATTGGTAATGTCATATTATAAAAATAGGGGCTTAGGGTCACACATCTGGGTTCGGAAGATCTTGGTTCTGGGGGTTCGGGGTTCGACAGGGATCGGTCTCGGCGGGAACGAGGTTCAGACTCCGGGGTTCAGGGTCTTTGGATCTGTGAAGGAGATCATGGCGTTCCGATGAGAAGATCTTGGCGGTCTTCGGATCTAGGTCTTGGCGTCTGTGAGGAAGTGCTTGGTGGTGCCGAGAAGGAGGTCTTGTCGCATCCGATGGATCGGTCCTCGGGGTCGAAGAACTTGGCGCGCCAAGGCTCGGTCTTCGGATCTTGGTCGGGTCGTCGGTTTTCTGGGGCTGAAGGTCTTGGCGTCCGAGAAACGATCTTGTCGCATCCGCGGTCTTCGGGCCATGACGACGGTCTTGCGGTCCGTGAAGGAATTCTTGTCGTCCCAGAACTTGTGTCGGTGGTCTTCAGGTGAAGATGACTATAGAAGATCTTGACGAATATGCATACAAATTATCGAAGAATTCTTCCGAAACTCGTAGTCATGGAGGTCTTGACTTGGCGACAATGGCAACAATTATCCCGTAGAGAACATGGGTGTGTGCGGATAGGGTGTGGTTGTTACCATGTTCATGTGCGTGTGGAGCAGCGAGGGAACGCGACGCTGGTACTACCTCGTCAGCCTTGTGCAGCTCGTGGTCGTCGTGCGCAGGTAGAGGCGAAGCAGGGCAACATCGACTCGGGGCAGGGCGTGGCAGGGGGAGGTCGATGTTTGGGGTCTCGCGAGGCAGCGCTGTGGCGTCTCGGGGTGGCAGAGCTTGACGCAGAGGAGAGGGGAGGCCGCGGCGATGGCTGATGACGGGCTATGGGGAGGCGGCGACGGCTGAAGGTCGCAGCAGAGCGGCCTCGCAAGGGCTCACGAGGAACGGCAGGCGGCACTGCTTGTCCGCGGAAGGAAGTAGGACAAGGCGGAGATACGCGGGGACACGACAACGGTGGTGGGGCACGTGGAGCTTGAGGTGGCTGGACGAAGGCCGGCGGTGCTTCGCGGCGCTCCGGTGGTGGCTTGGCGCAGGGGACGGGGTCACTGGCGGCACTGGCTCCAGGTGAGGCCGAGAGGGCCCGCTGACGGCGGGTCTCACGAGAGGAAGAAGGGGAGCAGAGAAGCGGTGGTAGAGCTCCTGGGAGAGCTGGCGGAGGCGAGCGATTTCTGGCGGCGGCGGGGCGCATGTGGCGGCGCTCGCTGACGGGAGGAAGCCGGCAGTGCAGACCGCGAGGGAGGCGGTAGAGCCCGGGAGGTGGAGGCGGTCGCGGCGGCCGGAGCAGGGCCGGCGTCACAGCGCGCGGAGAGGCGGAGGTAGGTGGGGTCGGGCTGGCGCAGGGATCGGGGCAGGTGGCGTCGGGGGATGGGGTCGATCGAGTCGAGGAGGGACCAGGTGAGAGAGCGACGAGCAGGGTGGTGCCAGGCGGGGTAGTTTTGTCGGTGGGGGGATTGGGCCAGGGGATGGGGTGGTGCGTGCGTGGCATGTGTGTGCGTGTTGTGTGTGTGGGAGGGTGGGCAGGTGGAGGGGAGTGGGGCCAGGAGGCTGAGGTGGCGCACAGGGAGCGGCCGGGGTGAGGTGGAGGGTGGAGACAGGTGGTGGGCCAGGAGGTGAGGTGGATAGGCGGGTGAGAGAGACAGAGGGAGAGAGAGAGGGAGAGAGAGAGAGGCGGGGTGGGGAGATGGTTTGGGTTAGGGTAGCCGGTTAGGATTAGATAGGGTTTTGGTTAGTTTGGACCGGTAGTAGGCTGCTGGCTTGCTAGGCTTTTGGCCTGGCAGGCTGGCGGCCTCCCCGGTAAAGCATTTTTATTTAACTTTTATTTTAAAAATACTTTTGCAAATAATTTTTAGGCAAACAAAAGACCCGGGCGAGAGACAGGGGTTTTGATTTGAAATAAAGACGGGGGAATATGTAGAATCAAAGTAGGCTTTTAGAAAATAGTTTTAGACAAACAGATGCATGATGATGACGATGCTCAAATGCAATGTGGCATGTTGACATGAGCATGCAGTCATGATGATGCAACGCACCAAAAACACCGCGATTTTCTAGTAGTGGTTTTAGCGGGGCGCCACAACATGTGTGTTCCTTTGATAAACCACGTGGATCCTCCAAAGTCATTGCATGTTTGTTCCTTTCTAAACCCACCACTAAAGTTATTGCATGTGTGTTCCTTTCCTAAACCACATGGATCCAATAGAGTCATTGCACATGTGTTATTTTCCTAAACCACCACTAGAGTCATTGCATGTGTCTTCTTTTCCTAAACCTCATGGATCCACTAGAGTCATTACATGTGTGTTCTTTTCCTAAACAACCACAAGAGTCATTGTATGTGTGTTCCTTTCATAAACCACATGCATCCACCAGAGTCATTGCATGTGTGCTCCTTTCATAAACCACATGGATCCACCAGAGTCATTGCATGTGTGTTCCTTTCCTAAACCACATGGATCCACCAGAGTCATTGTATGTGTGTTATTTTCCTAAACCACCACTAGAGTCATTCACGTGTATTCTTTTCCTAAACCACATGGATCCACCCGAGTCATTACATGTGTGTTCTTTTCCTAAACCACCACCAGAGTCATTACATGTGTGTTCCTTTCATAAACCACATGGATCCACCAGAGTCATTGCATGTGTGTTCCTTTCCTAAACAACATGGATCCACTAGAGCCATTGCATGTGTGTTCTTCCCTAAACCACATTGATCCACCAGAGTCATTCCAAGTGTGTTCTTTTCCTAAACCACATGGATCCACCAGGGTCATTGCATGTGTGTATGATGGATCAAGATGGCTCAAGCTCGTTGGGGAACCCCAAGAGGAAGGTATGATGAGCACAGTAGCAAGTTTCCCTCAGTTCTGAAACCAAGGTTATCGAACCAGTAGGAGCAAGGAAACACCTCCAAGGTGTTGTTTCTAACTTGGAATCCTGCACAACACAACAACGGAACTTTGCCCCCAACTTACAGTGAGGTTGTAAATCTCACCAGTTTTGCTGAAACAGAGGATTAAACGAATTGTGTGGAAGAAACTAATTGTTTGTAGAAAGTAAACAGTAAACTGTTCTAGATTGATTGTAAAAGAAAGGACCAGGGTCCATTGTTCACTAGTGGTGATCCTCCTTAAGATAGAACACATGTTGGGTGAACAAATTACAGCGGGGCAATTGACAAACATCGAGAAAGCATACATGCATATACTACTCATCTTGACTCCTATGAGATTTGATTGGGCATTACAACATTATACATAGACCATAATCCAACAACATCTATGACTAATAATCCACCTTCAGGTTATCATCCGAACCCCCTCAAGTATTAAGTTGCAAGCAACAGATAATTGCATTACGCATTGCGTGTAAAGTAAACAATACGATTGTTCTATGAACAAAGGATTGTTGTTTGCTCCCGAGTAGCAACAGCACATCTAGTACCTTAGAGATTTCTAGAGGCATGAACCCACTATTGAGCATAAATACCCCCTCTTGGAGTTGCTAGCATCTACTCGGCCAAGATATCTACTAACAACGGAGAGCATGTAAGATCACAAATAACAAAGACATGATAGAATCAATAATCAATCTGAAATAGCATCTCACTATCCATCGGATCCCCGCAAACACAACATGTAAGATTACAAATAGATGATCTTGATCATGAATGGAGCTCACAAGATCTAAACATGATAGCACAAAGGGGAAGAACGAACCATCTAGCTACTACATGGACCCGTAGTCCAAGGATGAACTACTCACGCATCACACCGGAGGCTTGCATGGTGATGAAGAAGTCCTCCAGGGTGAATTCTTCCCTCCAACAGGGTGCCGGGAGGAGCTTCAGATCCCTCCCGATCTAGGGATGGAGATGACGATAGCTACAGAATCTTTCGTGGAATTTTTATCGGGTGCTTAGGGTTTCCGTATCGGAGGCATCTTATAGGAAAAAGGAGAGGCCAAGGGGGTTCCCTAGGCGGCCACACCACCCCCTGGCGCGGGCCAGGCCTAGCCGCGCGACCAGGTGGTGTGGGCAGCCCCTGGCCCCTCTCCGTCTCGTAGTCCGGCTCAGTGTCCCCCTTGGTGAAATATTGACTTTGGCTTTTGTCTCGTCCAATTCCGAGAATATTCATTTTCTGACTTTCCTGGAACCAAAAACAGCAGAAAATAGGCAGCTGGCACTGTGGCACCTTGTTAATAGGTTAGTCCAAGAAAGTGTATAAAAAGTACTCCAAAGTGTGGACAAAACATAAGAAAGTAGATATACACCAAGCATGGAACATCAAAAATTATAGATACGTTTGCAACGAATCAACATCCCCAAGCTTAACTCCTGCTCATCCTCAAGTAGGTAAGTGATAAAAAGAAAGAATAATTTTTGAGGTGACATGCACCATCATAAACATGATCAAAGTATTTGTAAAACATCGATAGCTGGGATCATAGTACTTTAACATAGCATGAAAGATAAAGTTCTAACAATAAGACAAAGCAACTATGTTGTAACATGAAAAGGCACAAACAAAAAATTCACGAATAACAATGCTTTGCAAGATGTTTGTTTGTTTCACATAAAGAAAACATACCATAGTGGCATGCAGCTTGTGTGGCGCCCTGCAAAACCACTACTAGAAAATCGCGTTGTTTTTGTGTATTGCATCGTTATGACCGCATGCTCATGTCATCATGCCACCTTGCATTTGAGCATCGTCATGTCTTCTTGCATCGGTTTGCATAAAACTATTTTCGCAAAGTCCGTTTTGTTTTCTACACGCCCCGTCTTTATTTTAAATTAAAGCCCGGGTCTGTCCGGAATATTTTGTTTTGTCTACCAATGGTTTTCAAAAGCCCCGTCTTAAATAATAATAAGGAGGCAGCCCGCCAGTCCCGAAAGCCTGACCGGCCACCTCCAAACCCTAGTCTAAACTATCTAAACCTTTTCTACCCCACCCTATCCTACCCAGCCCCCTCCACATCACTCCGGCCTCTCATAGCCTGCCACCTCACCGCTTCCTCCACCTCTCCACTCCACACCCTCACACACATACACACCCACACCACACATCTGCACACACTTGCGCATGCCGGCCCCCACCTGGCCATCCCCTACGCCCCACCTGCCTAGGCCCACTCCCCACCTTTTTTCCCCTGCCCAACCACCCAGCGACACCAGCCCCACCCCTGGCCCACCTGTCCCTTCCGCCTCTCTCTCCTCCTCACCGCGTGACCACGTCGCCCCACCGACCCTGGCCCACCCCGCGTCTGTCCTCTCCCCCGGTCGCTCGCCCGTATCCCCTCCCCCTCGCTATGCCATCCCCACCTACCTCGCCGTCGCCCTCTCCCTCCCCTTCCTCTCCACACTCGCCTTCCTCCTCCGGTGCCTCAGCCGCTGCGAGTCAGAACCCCCTCCCCGCCACTGGCGAGAGACCCGCCTTCTCGTCCCGACCCCGCCGCCAGGGAGTCTCTCCCGCCGACCGCCGCCGCCAGGACCTCTTCTCCGCCCCATCTCCTTCCCCTTGTGGCGGCCGACGGGATCGCCACCAACCGAGGTCCTCGTCGCCAGGGACGGCCGCCCCAACCTCCTCGTGTTCCCCAGCCCTGCCTCGTCTTCCTCCCTCGAGCGCCTCCGCTGGACCCGTCCTCTGCTCGGCTTCCCAGGCGCCGCCCTACAACCTCTCCCCGCCTTGTGTCGTCAGTCGCGACCTGCGTTGCCTCCGCCTCTGCGCGTCTTCTGAGTCGCCTCATCGCCAAGCTCCGGCCGCCACCATCCTCTGCGTTTTCCCGCCTATGGCCGAGCTCGCCCTGGCCATGGCGCCTTCGTCTGCCTCCTTCGCCCTAGCCCCTGCTCTTCTGCGCGGCGTCGCTCCGATCGATCTCCTACTCTGCCAGCGAGGCCCACCACCTCGAGCCGCCTTCCTGTGTCGTCCTCCCCATCGCCCTTCTACAGCCTAGTACTGTCCGCCAGCGCCTCCTGCACGCGCGCGTCTGTGGTCGTCTCTGCTACGGCAAGTGCTGCTACCGCCTCCCTAGGTTGGTATCACATGGGAGCCCCCCAAGGTCGCTGCCATCGTGAGTTCAAGACCTAGATGTCGTGTCTCCTTGATCTTGCGTGATGGTCTATGTTTGGTGTGCTGATGCCAAGATGTTGATGTGGTGGCACGATGATGTTTGTTCTGTTTCACTTTGAAGTGTGGTGTTGATGCGCTAATGGTGGTATGTGGATCCAGAGACAGAGTGGTGGTGCTTCTCTCGGTTATTCTGCTCGTCATCGACACAAGATGGGGGTCATGATGTTGAAGCGGCGCGAGTAGTACTACTCCGACTAGTTCCGCCTTGAGATGACCCAAGTCCGACACCAACAAAGTACGGGCGGAAGAACTTCGACACGGAACCCCAAGACCTCCTTATCGGATTTCCCAGTTTCCGTCTACCCCAAGACCTTGAACCCGATGGCCGAGACCCTGAAAACTGAACCCCTCGACCCCGGTGAACCCCAAGATCGTCGATCTGACATGTGTGACCATTTGCTAGCCCTATTTTATAAAGTGCCATCTATATAACTGTTGCATAATAAATGGTTCATGCTTGCATCTCATGATGTGGGTTTCAGGCATTTAGCCAATTCATCTAATAACTAAATATGGAGACTATATGCGGGCTAATCTAGTCTTATATTGGTCTCATTTAAAATTGTGTAGCGAACCGGTGACATATTTTGCCTTGTTAAGAAAACATTTAATTTGCGGGGTAGTTAAATAACTTGAACCGTTTAATTAATTGTCGGGACCCCGGTTCCGCTTAATATTGCCTAATTGCACCGCATCTTTGCCACGCCATGCATCATATCATGATCATGCCGGATCTTCTGCCTTAGTATTAAATATTGCATCCGGTGTTTCTTCTAGTGTTTGCTTCTTCGCGGACTAGGCCGATGAGTTGATGCGAGTGTCGACAAGTTCTCCGGATATGAACCTTCGACAGTGTTTCCCAGGCGAGCATCTCTCCCCTTCTACCTATTTTCCCAGGCCTTGCAAGTCGTAGTCGCTTGCTCAGGTTTGATCTCGTGTTGTCAAGTACCACAGTTGTTGGAATGCTGGCAGATGTTAATGGTGGAGATGCTTACCGGTGGAGATGATCATGAGTTTAAATACAACTATTAAAATGCTAGCTATAATTAATGCAGAGGCATCGGTGGGCAATAGATGTTATTTGGTTGTTCCACGCTCACTTGTGTCCCGTAGGACCCCGAGTACTTGATACCTGTTCCTTGCTTTTTCGCACTATCCACATCCGGGAGGCCTTATGGACCCCCCTGAGCCAGAGCTTGATTCATTTCTATTTCTTGGGGCCACAAAGTAGTTTGCGGCTTTATTACTATCCTATACTTATGCCATGTTACTGCTTTATTTAGATTATGCGTGGAGCACCTGTACTGTTTAGGATCGTGACACGTTTTCGCTGTATCGACAAGCCCAGTCACACTTTCAGGTTCCCAGTCGTTTACAGCCGTCCACACAAACCCTGGGTCCGTTCCAGAGCTGGCCAACTTCGTTGCGGGTAGCTTAGTGGGGTGGCCCCCTGAAATATTTCTGAATCCTGTGATCGCTTTGTCGTGAATGCCTCGTTGGGTTTTGAGTTGGTTTTTCCGAGGTTGATCGAGTGTGTGTTGCTATTTGTGCACCCCTGTAGGGTAAAACTTTCTGAAAGCCGTGTCCGCGGTTATGGACGACTTGGAGCACAGTATCTCGATCATAGACAAGCATAACTAAAGTAGTGCTATAAATTTGACTTAATATATCTGACTAGTAATCAGATTCAACTATAACGGAATGGATATTAAAAATGTCAACAACTGCTAGATCTGGGATGTTTTGTTATACCTGCCTAGTAAGTATTGCAACTCCAATGGAATGTGGTAAAAGTGCCAACTACTGCTGGGTTTTGGGATTCCTCAGGACAATTATATCTGACTAGTAAATGTTCCAACTGCCACAGAATGATTAATTAAAACTGCCCACTACTTATGGTATCAGGACGGCCCATGCTATCTATATCTGATTAGTAATTGCTGCAACTATAATGGAATGAATAAAACTGCCAACTGTGTGAGTTCCTTGGTCTGACTTCCTCGTTTGGTCTCGAGGGGGAAATACCAGGATGGGTTTGTTTGGTGTTAGCTTCAGGTTGGATCCGAATAGGTCTTTCTTACCCCTCTCTAATAGCGCCCAGTGATACCGAGTCTCTATAAGTTGTTTAGTGCCGCTGCGCTGCTGCTTCAGCCCACCATACCTATGTAGGCGAGAGCCGCCGAATTCTAGCCTCGCCGTGTACTGGCCTCAGTACTGACGCTCCTCTTTTTCCTTTCCCTTTGTCGGCACCCCTTTTGTTTTAGCAGGTTTGACGTCGTTAGCAGGGTTAGCCTTCCGGTTGGCCTGGGCAGGGTTATGGACGCCATTGGTTATTCTTCAGGGCTCTTAGCCCCATTTGCATCTGGTCCGTAGTCGGACGCTCTATATATGTTCTGTGGGTCCCCTCGAGGACTGTTGTGTAATGGTATTACTTCGTTTTCCACCCGCACGAAAGTGCCTGGTGGGCGTCCTTGAATCGTTTCTATGCGGGTTTGGCGGGAAGCGCTAAAACTTGCATAAGGCCGATTTGAGGGTGTTACAGCTTGTCCCTCATAATGTGAGGCCCCCGGATTAATCCTCCGAGAATCCATGTTATGCATACACCATAATCCCCTGAACAGTTAGTCGTGGCACATAACCGACAAGTATCAAAGTAAACATCCATTACTTAAGCGTAAACACTTCATACTTTTGCCATTTCGGCTACATCGATCATCATCAGCGAAACTTCATCCAGCGTAGAGCCTGAGCCATGCCTTAACCTACAGGCAACTGACTGGGAGAACGTCCTAGCTCGCATAGCCATCAACTTCATCTTTTTCTTGAGGTACTTCTCGAATCTGACCAAGTTAATAGCCAGTGACAATGCTAGTGAGTACTTTGAATGTACTCACAAACCACCTTAAGAAGAAAGTAATAACAACAACAGGATATGCATTATGGCTGTGGTAGTAGGAGGGCTCCAAGAGAGGTTCTTTTCTCAGCTAGTTTCTCTTGTAGATATAGCATCTACATATCTTTATTGAAAACTTTTGTAAAATTTTTGGAAACCTTTGTGCAAAGTTTTAGGGAAACTCTAGGATTGGGTCACCCATTTGTTTTGTCCTTCTGGTCATCCCATGACCAAACTTCTTTCCTTCCTTTCCGACCATCCCATGGTTAAAACATGTATCCTTTCCGACCATCCCATGGTCAAAACATTTCCAAAGCCATTGCTTTTCCGAAATCCTTTTTGAAAACAAAACCAGCACCGCTCTACCGCAACCTTCCCAACCGTCCATGACCGCGGACACGGCTATCCGAATAGATTTACACTCTACAGAGGTTGTACACTTTACCCACACCATCCGGGTACCCTACCCTGATCTACACTGATTGTGGGTCAAGTAACCGATCAAGACTCTCCGGATGCCCACTCCAATATAAGTGCCTACCCTATGAGAGTTGTTCCCCTCCACACCGGGACGCCCTATATAGTTCCCAAGCCAACCGAAGCGCTTTTTCCACTTCCCAAGTGTGCGCTTTCAATGAGGGGCTCATACTAATGCGTGGAGGCCCGTAGACCCTTCGCTCCTTCTCCCGGTCGATGTTTTACATGGATCCTGCCAGAGAAGGCCCACCCTCCAGGGATTGTTATATCCTCCTGTAGTAGTTGTGAGGCAGCTTATACCAGAATAAAAAACATCAAATCTAGCCCTGTCCCATTCCAGAGTAATGTGGTTGCACGGGTTAATTGTTCTAGCAAAACTGCAAAGAACCGGGTGTGTTTTCATAAACCTTTTTCCTCCATCTTTCCTTCAACATTTTGTAAAACAGAAACCTTTTTCTTTTCTCAAACTTCTCTTGGTAGGTCAAACCTCACCAAGGTTTTGCCATAAACATTTGGTAAAACTTTTTCGCGGGTCTTCCCATCCTCTAGTTTTGCTTCGGCTAAATCGGGGTCTCCAAAAGGGTATGGTGTTATACACCAACTATCCTACTAGGGACCAGTAGGTGTCATCAAGGGGATGGTACTTAATAGTACCAAGGTGTAATGGTTTGGGGGAGCCAAGCCACTACTAGATACAGATCATCATAGTATAAAACAATGCAGTTTCATAAAAAGTAGGTAAACATGCATAAGTAAAACAGTACGACAAGGCTTATGAGTAAGAAGGTGGCTTGCCTGCGATCAGCAATCTGGCAATATATGTCCCTGGACTTCTCCTTAGAAAACCATAATAACCAACTTCTTATGGTCTCCGATATAATCGCATCTATCGTTGATATGGATCACATGCAAGGAAACAAAGGGCACAATAAACACCAGGCATACAAACACCAATACCATACAGCAAATAAACATTCAACACATTATTCACTTCAGTAGGTTTTGGATATATTGAGCTTATAGCAATTGGAAAATACTTTATTTGCATTGGTGGAGTTTTCTTTATGATTTATGTGGCGTACATCTCTTAATTAGGGAAATATGTCAAAAGCTTGGTTCTGTATAATATCATTATATAAATATAGTGCCATCCAATAGGTAATGATAATATTAAGCCAACAAAAGTGGTTTCACTATTTTATCAACCTCCTTTGATTTACTATGGATTTTCTAGTGATAAAAGCTCTAGTTTTAGGAAATAATTCACATAATAAGTTTTGTGGTCCCAAAAATCATTTCCTTGGGTGGTTGTGTGGGGTTTGATGTACTTATTCACTGAGAGTTGGAATCATGTCAAAATATTTACTAGAAATCCCTTAGGAATTTCCCAAAGTCAGTTCTGTAGCTCTTTTCTCTTTTTCACCAGATTAATTGTACATAATCTTTTGATATGCTTCCAAAGACACATGATGTTTATTTTAATTATCTTACTGTAGGAATTGGAATCACCCAATTTGGATTTGTAAAACTTCTATAGTGATTTTTCTACTTGAACTACCCTAGGCAGAGATGATTAATTCACCAAAATTAAACAGAGCCTCGATAAAATTTGATCTCCTGGATTTTTATAGACCTTAGTGTGAAACATCACGGAGAGTTGGAATTAGGTAAATACATTTCATATATTGGCCTAGAGAATTTTCTAAAGACAGAATATAATTAATCTTGTCATGTTTATATCTTCAGATCTATAGCTCCACTTAGCTAGAGACAAGGGCTCATAGATAGGTATATCAACTACCTTTCATAGGCACTTTGATTCATACCATTTGGGTATGTACAAATCACTGTGGAATTTATTTAGTGAAAAAGGTACATTTTAGTGGATTTATTTTCAGTAAATTATAAAAATTAATTTGGGCAAAGTACAAACTCTGCATGTTTCAGAAAACATCTATAAAACCTAATAATTTTAGATCTGTTCGATTGGGGTTCGTTTCCATTTTCAAATGGATTTAATCCAAACATGAAACCTATAGATCTGGCGGTAAATGATTAAAAAGGAAGTGGGGGTGGGCTGGTTTGCTGAGGAAGATGGGCCACACAGCGCTGCTTTCGTCCCAGCGAGCAGGTTCGTGCACGGGAGCCTAGGCATTTTGAACTAGGGCGCGGGCCTGGCTGGTCAGTGGGGAGCTAACGCCGAAGGGGTATGGGAAGATCCAGACCGCAGGATTAGGACGGGATCTATGGCTCGGATTTTTTCTCCTACCTCTGACCACGAAAATAGACAGGAAACCCTAGCAGGGAGCGGTGGCACAATAGGAAGCTCACCTGAGGGCTCGGGAGGCGACGGGGAAGGGCAGAGGCGACGCGGTGGCTCACCACGAGTCCGGTGATGGGCGAGAGTGGCGGCTTCGTCTCCAGACGAGGTCTTGCGCGACTGCACCGGGGAAGCACCTTCGGGAGCTCGTCGGGGAGGCTTCCAGAGGTTGTCATGGGTCATGTATCAAGCAAAGTTAGATGCAGGAGGACGAGGGGGGTGCGGTACAACGACATGTAGAGGATAAAAGGCTGGGGAGAGAGCTCTAGGCTCAGATCTTATAGATGGCCGAGGGGACCTTTCTTCTCTTCTCCTAGCCAGTATAGCGCGAGGGAGGGGAAGTGGAGCTAGGGGTGGTGAGTGGAAGGGAGAGGAAGCAAATGATGGCAAAGGGAGGCGATGCGGTGGCCTGGGGATATTTAACCCGAGAGAGTGAGATGCATGGTGGAACAAGACCATGAAGGGCTTGGGGCAGGATGCTGACAGGGGATTGGCCACTGGGGCAGTGGTGGGGTCGTGAGAGGGGCGCTGGAGGTCAGAGAGGGAGGATGGAGTAGTGTGCTGTATGTTTTCTCCCCTTTTTCTTAAATTCCTATGGAAGCAAAGTAAGAGAGGTAGATGGCTAGGGGAGAGCTCATTGGCCCTAAGGGTGGTGCTGGGTGGTGTGTGGGGCCTAGGCACGACCAGGGACAGAGAGGGGAGCGGTTGCTGCCTAGCTTTTGATATAGAGGGACACACCAATAAATGACATATATTTTCCTCCTTTCAAGGGGTAAAGGACATGGGAGGGGGTGATGCTACAGTTATTTCGACCAGAGGGTGATGGTAGTTGCTGTGGAGAAGTATTGGAGAGGTTTGAGGGAGGTTTGACTTGGTTTTGATCATAGTTTAGATTAATTTCAAATATTGGCCAAACTAGTAGTTATGATGGAATTTCTCCAACATGATCTTGGCAAGATGGGATAAAGGTGCTGGTAGGTAGGTATAGTCAGGGTGTACCTCCAGGAATTTTGTGGCATTTATTGGGTCATTTTAGATCATGTTTATCTCATTTATTCAAATAGTGCAGAAATGGTTTCTAGAAGCTCATTTGATATTTCCACATTGGGCAAGGTTGGTTTTTGATTGGAGATGGTCCTAAATACCAGATCACATATTGGGGAATTTTCTCAAGATTATTGGGGCATAAAAGTATTTAACACATTTATTTTATTGTTTCTTCCATTTAGTAAAAAAGGGCAAAAAGAATTATTAACTATCTTCAAAAATATGTATTTTTGAAGTGGGAGGATAGAGTATGATATATAGGACTCAAAAGTGCTTATAGTTGGGGAAGTTCTTTGTTAGAAACCAAACCTTCCTTTGTAGATGGAGTTTTTGAGATTTTGCCCATTAAATGAATTAAATAGTTTTCGAGCCATAGTAATTATGAATACTATTATATAAATCTGTATATTCACTATATATGATGTACACAAGGTGTCTATAGCATTTTTGACCTTGGGGGTTGAGAATCCAACTTGATTTTGGTAAGGAACAAGAATTAAAGGATCTAGGGTGATGTTATTTTCGTACCATCAAAACATGGTTGTATCTTGGAGCTCAAGGCTCCCCTTGGTTCAAGGGATATATGGATAGCTAGACCAAGTTGTGTAGATCACCATGTTATAGAGGTTTGGAATTTATCATGCTTGAGCTCTCCAGAGATTGTTTCCAAACTTTGAATAGAATAAGACTGCCAAAGTAGATTACCAAATAGCCTTCAAAACCTTGTGGGTTTTTGAAGAACAAGGATCCATTTGGAACAAGTGAAGTAGGTATTGTTGGACCTTTATGAGTAGAACACAATCATGTAGGGAGTTTGTGAAAATAAGATAACATTTAGATGTGAGCTTCTTCCAAAGTAGGCATGTTGATAAGATTTCCAGGAATTATTATTTTCTTGCCTGCAAAACTATCAAGAACGAGGGGTTAGAGGATGGTATAACTAAGGGCAAGAGTGAGCCTTGGTAGTACTTCTGATGGTCTACAATATGGTTCAAGTGCATTACCAAAAATGCACAAGGGTTGAGAAAGAGAGGAACTCAAAGAAGTGATGTTGAAATAGTTTCCACACTTTGTCAAGATTTGGCAAATTTAGGGTTTTTTACTAGAATATGAGTGGGGATGTTTTTGAGGGTTTGCCAGGTATCAAAGCATCATAAAGTGGATGATGTTGAAGTGTAGATTGGGTAGAATACATACATGCTTGGTATTTGTTTTCATTGACTGGGAAACTTCTAGAATGGATCACTTTAGAATTGATCTACTTATGGGTTTTAGATGATCACCTAGTGGCTAGAGATCAGATCCATCTTGTATTCTTGCTTAGGATTTGGGAATTTAAAAGTTTCTTGATTCTTGAGGATGAGATCCTAGAGTAGCTCATACTGCTTCTAAGCAATCAAGTCAAGCAGCAGATCAAGGCAACTCATCTTACAAACAAATCAACTACTATTGGGGTTACCATCAAGCTTAGCTTGGGGTAAGGATGGGTATTTTGAATAGGTTGGAGTTTGAAAAAGGTAAGGTCCTTGGTACATCTACCAAGAGTAGAGTTCAAAAGATTTATAAAATGGTTTTTGAAAACCTAGAGGTAAGAGTATTTTGAGGGTTATGTCTTGAAAACTTAAGGAGATTATATCTTATAGATCTCCATAATTTTGACAATGGAATATACTAAAAAGGTTTTAGGGTTGCAAGGCATCTTGGCTCAGGTTTTTGAAATGCCATTACATTTGGGAAAATGAAACATAAGCCAAGACAGTTTTTGTTAAATAGTTTTTGTCAACTGAGGTTGAGCTAAGGAGTATATCTTATGTTGCACATTTAGAGGCATAAGCACAGACAAGCAATCAAGCAACACTGCGTCAATCAACAAGAAAAAGTTTTTGTTCCCCTGATTTTTGCATTCTGGATAGCTAATCAGGGTTGCTGAAATTGGGATGTTACACATAATGTAGCAAATCATAATTGCATAGGACACCTTCAAAGTTTATAAGGGTGACTAGATACAAATAGTTTAAGAACAAGCACTATCAAAGTTATGCATCAATCAACAAGTCTTGGGACAATGCACATTAAACTAAGAATGGACACTATGCTCTCTCAATAGGTGCATAAAGATAAAAGATGGAGACTCAACAAAATACTAAAAGAAGGGCCTTCATAGAAGGAAGCCGGGATTTAAGTCTCATAAAGAGCTTCCAAAAATTATGGTACTTATTAGCTTTCAGCTCTCATTGCCCCTATCATAAGCAACTTTAGGTGATTAAGGTTAAAGTGACACAACTAAGAGGATATGCTTGACAAGTTATAAGCTGAAATCTCATGCCCCTTACTTACGAGTACCGAACCTCATGCTATTCAACTTTAGTCACAAGTAAGCTCTTGTCATTGTAAGTACATATGTATCATAGAGAACCGCCAATGGGGTACCCCTTGCACATGATATAGGAGCTATCCCATAATCAAATTGACAAGGCAAGCAGACAATGAGCATCTCAGCGATATTTTTATTTGCTATTTGCATAGGTTTTTATTGAGGATGCTTCATAGAATGCTCATTATGGTTATGCTGCAAGTTTCCGCCATGATTAGGCATGGGTTAGTCTAGCGGCCCAGACGTTTCTCTAACACACATACAAACTCCATGATCTTACAAGTTCCACTTTTATTTCACACCGCCGAGATCCATAAGCAAAAGAATCATGATATCAACTGAATAAGTGCAATGTTGAAAGAGTTCCCCATGATACATGGTTCTGATAACTTCAACTTATAAAGCGCAAGCATATACGCAACAAAGATGGACACAATGGTTCAAGTTTATTAAGTGCAAGAAAGTAAAGTGTGCCATCAAGTTTGTGATAGCTTTAATCGCTAGTTTTCTCATAATAAGTTTAATTTGGAAGGTAGATAAAGACATGAATATACTTGGAATAGCAAACGCTAATAGGTAGGTATGGTGGACTCTTTCGAATAACTCGGTTTTATTTGGAGTTGGATGCATGAGGCTAGCAAAAGACTAGGAGCGACCAACTAAGAGAGCAATAATGGCCATAATCATGCAAAGCGACAAAACATCATTAATTAAAGCATAAAGTGATATTACAAGTCAAAAACTAAAGGATCATAAAGACTTTGGTGTGAGCATGTGCCAAGTCAACCCAAATAAATCATCAAAGGAGAATACCACAATACTAGCTTTAATATGCTAAAACAACGCATGATTCTTTCAAGGCTCATTAAGCAATCTCAATTGTTTATAACAAGTCATGCTACATCAAAAATCACTAAGCATAAAGCCAAAACAATATCAAGCATGACATGACAAAGTATAGGCCACAGTTAAAAACAAACTCCTTTTACCACTTAAGCATGAAAATTTCCTACCCTTTTCCAATCCAAACCAAACTTTATTTGAAAAACAATGTATGAATACAGGGGTCCAACCAATTTATTCAAGAAAACTAAGCAAACCAATCAAACGAAAACGAAAATGAAGACGCTCCAAGAACAACACAATTGTTCATGAAACAATAAAAATTAAGTGTTTGAAAGAAACCTGAGATTTTATTGATGAAGAAGGGATGCCTTGGGCATCCCCAAGCTTTGATGCTTGTACTTCTTGGATATTTCTTGGGGTGACACGCGTGGCATCCCCAAGCTTGAGCTTTAGTCCATTCTTCATCTCATTACATCACTCTATTCATACACCTGAAATTTGTCCTTCATACAAAACTTCACAGAATCTTCATTAGCAACATTAGTGCACTCAAGATAATAAGTATTTGGGTTCAGTTCCAACACCAATAAAACTTCCATGAGAACACAAGCTACTGTAGCACTTCCCTCAAAAAGCTCAATTCCCCAAAAGAATCCAAAAAGGAATCAACAAGAAGCAAATGCAAATAATGGCAGAAATCTGTCAAAACAGACCAACAGGTAAAAACCAATTTTTTCAAAGACCTTATGTTTCTCAAATCGAAAAGTGTTGAACTAACGAAAGTTAGATAACAACCTGGGTCAGAAGCACAAAAATTCATGCCTCAAAATGATGTACAGAGATTTTACACGAGTTTTTACAGCGAAGCACAAAAATCTGTTGGGACAGCAACTTTCCCAAGCATTACTTCTCTCTCATTAGAGGTTACTCTTGGCACAAAAAGGAAATAAAAAGGATAAGAAGCGGTTATTCCAGAGGTAATAACTTCCAAGACTCATCTAAAACTCTTGGGTTATCTCCCAATAAGTACTTTTCTTTAACGCCTTTAAGTTAGGCATAAGAAGCAAGAAAAGAATCAAGTGTTCCCAAATGAAGAAGCATTAAGAGCAAATTTTGTTTTCATAGGAGATGCAAAAGGGATCTTCTCTCTCTTCTTGGGGAAGTGTTCTATACCTTTCCTAAGTGGGAGTTGATATTTAATGGTTCCTTCTTTCATATCAATAATGTCACCAATAGTTCTAAGAAAAGGTCTTCCCAAAGTAATAGGACAAGAAGCATTGCATTCAACATCCAAAACATAGAAATCAACGGGGACATAGGCATTGTTAACCATAATATGAACATCATTAATACTCCCCATGAGTTTCTTTTTAGCATTATCATCAAGTGGGACATTTAAATAACAATCTTCCAATGGTGGCAAATCAAGCATATCATAAATCCTTCCAGGCATAATAGAAACACTACTATCAAAGATCACATAAATCTTTGAAATCAAAATCATTCACTTTCATATTAATGATGCGTTCCCAACCATCTTCTAGTTTCATAGGAATAGAAGCTTTATGTTTCATCTTTTCTTCTTTAATTTTTATGAGAGCATCAGTAATGTGTTTTGTAAAGGCCATATTCATAGCACTAGCATTAGGACTTTTAGCAAGATTTTGTAGGAACTTAATTACTTCAGAGATGTTACAACCATCAAGATCAAAATCATATTTATCATCTAAAGTAGTAGAGCTATTGTTTCCCATATTTTGAAGAATTTCAGCATCTTTATTAGAAAAGGTTCCATTGGGCTTACTAGCTTCAACATTAGTGGT
Organism: Avena eriantha; assembly: GCA_910589775.1. Classification (NCBI taxonomy): domain Eukaryota; kingdom Viridiplantae; phylum Streptophyta; class Magnoliopsida; order Poales; family Poaceae; genus Avena; species Avena eriantha. The sequence goes on along the minus strand of OU342743.1, from coordinate 446,128,446 downwards.
AGTGATAGTAGACACACTAATATTTCTAGCAATTTCATCTTATATTTCCTACTTAGCATGCAATTCAGCTAATAGTCTAACATTTTCATCAATTCTAACTTGTATGGCATTAGTAGCAGCAAAAGGATTCTCAATAGTTTCAGGTTTAGCAGCCATTTTATTCAAAGAAGATTGTGCTTCAGCCAAGGATGCTATATTTCTTTCAACATTAGAGAGTTTTTCCTCAATAGTTTTATTGAAAGCGGTTTTGTTTACTAATAAAATCTTTAAGCATAACTTCAAGTTCAGAGGGTGCACTCCTATTATTGTTGTAGGAATTTCCATAAGAATTACCATTATTGGGAGGATAAGGCCTATAATTGTTGTTACTAAAATTATTCTTGTAGGCATTGTTGCTAAAATTATTATTTCTTATAAAGTTCACATCAACTTGCTCTTCTTGAGCAACCAAAGAGGATAGGGGAACATGATTTGGATCAATATGAGCTTTCCCATTAACAAGCATCGACATAATAACATCAACTTTATCACTCAAGGAAGAGGTCTCTTCAACAGAATTTACCTTCTTACCTTGCGGTGCTCTCTTAGTGTGCCATTCAGAATAGTTAACCATCATATTATCCAGAAGCTTTGTTGCGGCACCCAAAGTGATGGTCATAAAGGTACCTCCAGCAGTAGAATCCAGTAGATTTCTTGAAGAATAATTCAGTCCTGCATTAAAGGTTTGGATAATCATCCAAGCAGTCAGTCCATGAGTGGGACAATTCTTTACCAAAGATTTCATTATTTCCCAAGCTTGAGCAACATGTTCATTATCAGATTGTTTAAATTTCATTATTTCACTTCTCATAGATATAATCTTAGCAGGAGGATAGTATTTTCCAATGAAAGCATATTTTCATTTAGTCCAAGAATCAATACTATTTCTAGTTAGGGATTGCAACCATTCTTTAGCTTTTCCTCTCAAAGAGAAAGGAAACAATTTAATCTTAAGAATATCCCCATCTATATCCCTATGCTTTTTCATCTCACAAAGTTCAACAAAGTTATTTAGATGATCAGCAGCATTTTCAGTACCAATACTAGAAAATTCTTCTCTCATAACAAGATTGAGTAAAGCAGGTTTAATTTCAAAGAAAGTAGCTTCAGGAATAGGTGGAGCAATAGGTGTGTGCATGAAATCATTGTTGTTGGTGCTAGTGAAGTCACACAACTTAGTGTTTTCAAGAGTAGTCATTTTTTTGTGTTTTTGATTAAAAAAAAACTAGTACAACTAATTATTTTTCTTTTTCATAAATAAACAAGCAAACAAAGAAGAAATGAACTAAGCAAAACAAAAACAACAAAGTAAAGAGATTGGTTATGAGGGACTCCACTTGTGAAGATGTCCTTGACTCCCGGCAACGGCGCCAAAAAAATGCTTGATGGCTCAAGATGGCTCGAGCTCGTTGGGGAACCCCAAGAGGAAGGTATGATGAGCACATCAGCAAGTTTCCCTCAGTTATGAAACCAAGGTTATCGAACCAGTAGGAGCAAGGAAACACCTCCAAGGTGTTGTTTCTAACTTGGAATCCTGTACACACAACCACAGAACTTTGCCCCAACTTACAGTGAGGTTGTCAATCTCACCGGTTTTGCTAAAAACAAAGATTAAACGTATTGTGTGGAAGAAAGTAATAGTTTGCAGAAAGTAAACAGAAAACAGTAAACAATTGTAGATTGATTGTAAAATAAAGGACCGGGGTCCATAGTTCACTAGTGGTGATTCTCCTTAAGATAGAGGACATGTTGGGTGAACAAATTACAGCGAGGCAATTGACAAACATCGAGAAAGCATACATGCATATACTACTCATCTTGACTCCTATGAGATTTGATTGGGCATTAGAACATTGTACATAGACCATAATCTAACTGCATCTATGACTAATAATCCACCTTCAGGTTATCATCCGAACCCCCTCCAGTATTAAGTTGCAAGCAACCGATAATTGCATTACGCATTGCGTGTAAAGTAAACAATATGATTGTTCTATGGACAAAGGATTGTTATTTTCTCCCTACTAGCAACAACACATCTAGTACCTTAGAGATTTCTGTCACTTCCCCAGATTACTAGAGGCATGAACCCACTATCGAGCATAAATTCCCCCTCTTGGAGTTGCTAGCATCTACTCGGCCAAGATATCTACTAACAACGGAGAGCATGCAAGATCACAAATAACAAAGACATGATAGAATCAATAATCAATCTGAAATAGCATCTCAATATCCATCCGATCCCCGCAAACACAACATGTAAGATTACAAATAGATGATCTTGATCATGAACGGAGCTCACAAGATTACAAATAGATGATCCAGGGTGAACTCTTCCCTCCGGCAGTGTAGCATCCCAATTGTCTAACAATTGTAATGCTACTTGTCCTAGTAAGATATTGTCTACTTCATATATATTATTGTTGCATCATAATTATATCATGCTCATGTCATCATGCCACCTTGCATTTGAGCATCATATAAAATCCCTTTTCTTTTGGTTCTTCTCTCATATGCATTATTAATTGTATTTTCCTCTTGATATTGTATTTGGTTATTGATATATTGTTCAAATGCCCAAGTTGAGTTGGGGGCATATCTTTTATTTCAAATACATCTAGTACCTTAGAGATTTCTAAGAAGAGTTTATTCAAAGAAGATTGTGCTTCAGCCAAGGATGATATATTTCTTTCAGCATTAGAGAGTTTTTCCTCAATAGTTTTATTGAAAGCGGTTTTGTTTACTAATAAAATCTTTAAGCATAACTTCAAGTTCAGAGGGTGCACTCCTATTATTGTTGTAGGAATTTCCATAAGAATTACCATTATAGAAATAATAATTTTAGCAACAATGCCTACAAGAATAATTTTAGTAACAACAATTATAGGCCTTATCCTCCCAATAATGGTAATTCTTATGGAAATTCTGACAACAATAATAGGAGTGCACCCTCTGAACTTGAAGTTATGCTTAAAGATTTTATTAGTAAACAAAACCGCTTTCAATAAAACTATTGAGGAAAAACTCTCTAATGCTGAAAGAAATATAGCATCCACCATCCTACTAGTCCATGAGCTTGTTTGTCTTTATTTTGGTTTTATCTAGTTCATGCGCAATGGGGTGGATCTAGTCCTTTAAATTCCTTTGCTGGGCTTTATTCCATTTCTTGGAAATGCATGAGAATAATGCCATAATAGTATTATTGTTTTCACAAAATAAATCATGGCATTATTATTTTGCATGGGTCATGCAACCTTCCTCACCACCTTATATCTCATTGGTTTTCTTTTGTCTTATTGATTCTTCTCTTTGTGGATCACCACCATCTCTACCACACATTTACTATCATCAACATTTATTATTTTAATCATCTACATTCATGTTTTATATGAAGGATTCTTCCCATACATCTTTCTTTCTCTTTTTCATGATTATTTTTTCTCCACCTCATCTTAGCCTAAATCCAAGCCTTTCTCCCACTCCCTAGCTAGCCCTGTTCCATTATTCCAATATGCAAAAACTCCCAAAAAGATTAATTCTTGGGCTGGTTTAAATCTGAAACAAATCAAAAATATAAATCAAAACAGATAATAAAACAAAAAGAAATAAAAAGGAGAGGACCTTACCTGCAGCGCAGCCAGCAGCCCACCAGCAGCCTCGCCCGTCGCGGCCCATCTCCTGGCCCACCTCCCCAGCCCGTACCGCTTCGGCGCCGACAGCCGCCCTGTTCCTCTTCTCCCTCTGTCTAACGCTGTCGCCCTCTCTCTCTCAGCAGCAAACGGAAAGCAGCGGCGGGGAGCAGGTGGCCGTCCCCCCACCGTCTGCCGCGTCAGCTACGCCTCCCGCACGCTAGCCTCCTCCTTATCCTCGCGCCGAGCCGCTTCCTCCCAAACCCTAGCTACCTGCCCGTCCCTCTTTTCTCTCCTCCCTGCCGCCGCCAGTCTGAGGGCCCCATCGCCGTTGCCGCCTCGCCGGTGACCGGGGACACGCCGGGAAGCGTCGCCGCAGTCCGTGTCGACGATTCCGCTAGCGAGGAGATCCAGGATTGCCCGCACCCGTCCCACGACCGAGAGCCGCCAGCACCACCATCGCGTCCTCGCCGTCCCCTCCGCTCCGACCACCTCCTGCCTCGAGTCCGGTGGGGATCGATCGAGGTGAGCTCCCCCTCGTTCCATCCCGTTTCCCCCTCTTCTCGTGCCTAGCGCCGCCAGTAATTGGCCCCGCCGGCGAGGTGCTCCGCCGTAGTGCAGACCGAGGTAGCGTTTTCCCCTCTGTTTGCCGACGAACCCCGACCAGCACAGGCCGCCGCCGTCGACCCTCCCTAAACGAAATCAGTAGCCGAAGCCTTCCTCTACAACTTCTATTTTGGCGGCCAAGGCTATCTCGCCGCGGATGCGACGCCACCTTCGCCGGAAGTCCGCGCCGTCGTCAGTCGTCGTCGAGGTTCAGAGAAGACAGCGCCAGATTCAGACAGCGCTCGCGCGGCCGTTTTGCAAAAAGGACCCCGCGCTATTTGGCGATCACGCCCAGGTCCCTAGCATTCCCTAGTGACCCCACCTGTCCGCCGCCTAGCAATCTTGCCGAAACCCCCCCAGGTTCCTCGGTAGTAACCCGCGCTCAGGCCCCAGTCCCACCTGTCGGCCTCTGGGGGCATCCCCACTGTCACGTGGGCCCGAAGCCGCTGGCCCGCCTGCCAGCCTCTTCTGATTTGTTTTGTAATAAAATGCCCTTTTCCTTAATTAATTAATAACTTTTGTTTTATAATTCCAAATTAGACAAATAATATGTCTAAATCGATCAGTGCGACGAGACCGTTTTAATTATGCAGTCCTTGTTCTGATTTGAAGCATGCATCATGTTGTTAATAAAAATCTGAACTGTTTATGACAACAAAACTTGGTTAAATAAATAATAAAATGCTTTATTTCTTGCATCCACACCTCACCTTTGCCATGCTACTTTAAGGCCATGCAAATTGTGCATCATTCATCATGGCATGCTTGTTTGCTTGTCGCATTTTAATTCATATGCTTGTGCACTTTATTTATGTTGGCCCTTGTTTGTTTGGTTCTTCTTCGAATAGACGCCCAGCAGGAGAATTACCAGGAATCACAGGAGTACTACCCAGATCCATCTCTCGCTTCAACTAAGCTGCCAGGCAAGCACTACCACATGCTTGCATACATACAGTACCTATTGCCTCTATCTTATTCTTGCATCATTGAGTCACGATTGCATTAAATTGTATCCCAAGTACTACATAGCCTTTACTTTTAAACCCCACCGAAGCTTGTTCCTCCATCCCATGAGCCATTACTACAGGAGTTGTTTGGGCCATGCGAGTCGTAGAAAAGCATTGGTAGGGTATGTGAGTGTCTGATGAATAACGAGGTACCTAAACAACATAACCTGAGCAGTAATGGGATAACTAATGAAAGAGGCACCGGTGAGCAATATCTTCTATTTGGTTTTTCATGCTCACTTGTGTCCCGTAGGACCCCGAGTACTTGATTCCTGTTCCTTGACTATTTGCACTATCCACATCCGGGAGGCCTTATGGACCCCCCCTGAGCCAGAGCTTGATTCATTTTTATTTCTTGGGGCCACAATTAGTTTGGGGCTTTATTACTATTCTGTACTTATGCCATGTTACTGCTTTATTTCAGATTGTGCGAGGAGCACCTGTACTGTTTTGGATCGTGACACTTGAGTCTGTCTCGGAGCCGTCTCGGAGCCTTGAGTCCGTCTCGGAGCCGGCCAACTTCGTTGCGGGTAGCTTAATGGGGTGGCCCCCTGAAATATTTCTGAATCCTGTGATTGCTTTGTCGTGAATGCCTCATTGGGTTTTGATTTGGTTTTTCCGAGGTTGATCGAGTGTGTGTTGCTATTCGTGCACCCCTGCAGGGTAAATCTTTCTGAAAGCCATGTCCGCGGTTATGGACGACTTGGAGCACAGTTTCTCGATCATAGACAAGTATAACTAAAGTACCGCTTTTAAATTGACTAAGTACTTGACTAGTAAATGGTGCAATACTCATGGAATGGTTAATAAAACTGCCAACGGATGATGGGGGTTGTTCGTCCGCTTCCTCGTTGGTAAGCGAGGAGGAGGATGAATCTGTTAATTATACTGTTATAACTATTGTTCTTAATTCACGGACTTTCGTCTATCATTGGTTAGACGGAAGGTTAGCGAGTATCTGTAGAATTGTTAGGTATTATCTTTTGCTGCAATTGTGTCACCCCAGGTTGTGTCCCCTTTAGCGGCATAAAGACTTGCTGAGTACCCCTAGGGTCTCACACGATAAATTGTTTGATTCAGATGAACAGGTGTACCCGCAAGATGGATACTGGGTGGAAGAGACAGATGATGTTGGCAACGATCATTCGGTGTAGAGATTCCGGGAACAGGGATCCGTGAGATCTGTGGGCGGGATGTGTTTATTTATTGGGCATCTTATGCCAATTTGCTTCTTATCCGTACTCGGATCTTGTTTTCCGCTTCCACCTAATACTCTGATGTGTGATGTATGAGGAGCTATCCTAAATTATTATATCTATCTAGGACATTTGGATCTTGCCGTATGGCGTTGCAATATTTCTATTTCTTTTAGATGGAATGGCTCTGAGGACTGTTGTATGTGGCTTGCATACATACTCATTTGTGTATGTAGTTGATCCCTTCGCCTGCCGATTACGCCGCTCGTTCTTGTCCTGTTGTCTGAAAGTGGTTAGGACGGCCGAAAGGTCTACCGTGAGTGGCCCTGGGCCCCACCATACTACTTTAACCACTTTCGTTCATCCAGGCATTAACTAAGAGCGTAATTCACCGAGGTAGTTACAATTGGTATCAGAGCCATCCAGCCCTTCAGGGTCTCAGCCAAAATTTTCGTTGTCAGTCTAGCAAATATTTTGGTAGTTATGTATACTAGGGAAAAACAAACGTGAGAGTAGGACTGCTTCCATTTTACTTCTTACCCACCCACCCACCCTTTTCTGGTAAGGAAGTGTAACGTTTTCAATCCTCTTCTAAAATTCAAACTAGGATTCACGTGTTCTGGGTTCCGTAGTACCATAGGTTGTGTTGTGTTTGTGTGTGTGTGTGTGTGTGTGTTAATTCCTTGTCTATCTGTTGCATCCAAATGTTATCACTATCTGCCTTTTGGTTATCAACTGTTGGTACATTCCATACCGACAGGCCTTTGTAAACCGACGCGATCTATTCTGATTCGTTGTACACCGATGCGATCTATCTTACTCTTTGTTATCCGACGTTATCTTGTTTGGGGTGTTCGTTTCCGTAGTTACCAATCTCTAGGTTCATCTTAAGAAGAAGGTGTTGGGATATGTGTTTTACTGATTCATGTGCGGAGTAATGATTTAAGTGCGGGATGGAGTCGCGACCATACCACTACTTTTATCACGTGCTTTTGTATGTTGAACTAGTAGAATTACTAATCTTGATTCGTTAAGTGGTTTTGCGCATATAGTGGTATTTTAATGCCAAAATTTGCGGAAAATTATTCTTTGTTAGTTTGTATACCACACTCCTTGTTCAGTCATTTATGTTATGTTTAGTATCTTCTAGTTGCCTTGAACTTTGCTGATATTTTAATATCATCTCAGTGAATTGCATTCTTTAATCTTGATTAATTCCATTTTGGTACTATTTTGGATTATAATCATTCTCCATTATAGTACTGACTTGTGTTTTATATCAATCACAGGATGGCACCACCACGCCGTTCTGAGGAGGACATACCACCTGAACTTGGGGCCGCTTTGGCAAGTATTGCAAATGCTTTGGGCACTATGCAGCAGAACCAGCAGCGCTTTGAGGAAAGCATGAGGAGGAATGAGTTTGTTCCGCTACCTCCACCTCCCAAGCGAGGAGACATCAAGAGCTTTCTCAAGTTCAACCCACGCCAATTCGAGGTGTCTGATCAGCCACTTGATGCGGATGATTGGCTGCGTGAAGTGTCAAGGTTGCTGATGACTGCGGATGTTCCCGAGCAAGAATGGGTCAAGTGTGCTACTCACCTTCTGAAGGGAGATGCAGCTCTCTGGTGGGAAAATTACCTCAAGGCAGATCTTTCTGGTTTTCAGCCTACTTGGGAGCGGTTCACTGCTGCTTTCAAAGAGCAATATCTGTCAAAAAATTTCATGGAAAGGATGAAGGAAGTGTTTCTCAACCTCAAGCAGGGCACTGATAATGTCAACACCTACATCAGAAACTTCATGAACCTTTCTCGTTATGGTGGTGATGAGATCTCTGATGACAAGAAGAAGCAAAAGAGGTTTCGGCAAGGCCTCAATGCTTCCATCAAATATGTAATCACTCATGCAAGGCCGGCATCTTTTCTAGAACTTCAACACACAGCTCTGTAGGAAGAAGCAAGTAGGCAAGTGTTTGAGGAGTCAAAGAAACACACCCGTGATACAGCAAGCTCTTCTGTTATGACAGCTCCTGCTAAGCGTCGTGTCTGGGTTCCTAACACCCCACCGTCGCTCCCTGCTCCACCAAGACCGTCAAGCTACGCACCAAGGCCACCAAACTCCTTCACTGCGGCTCCCAGGGGCTACAAACACAACTACCCTGGAGCGCCTGGCGGAGTCCCTGACTACGTTGCTCCACGTCCACCTGGTGCTTGCTATACTTGTGGAAACACTGGGCATCAGCACTAGAATTGTCCAATGAACAACAAAGCTCTTCCACCACCACCTCCAAGACTTGCGGCAAGTGCTCCTATGATTCGTGCACCTCCACCTCGGGCTCTCAACATCAACACTAAGTCGGGGTCTACGGTTGCTCGTGCCAACTGTGTCAACATCGCTCAAGCTGAGCATGCACCTGGTGTTGTCATGGGTATGCTTCCTGTTAACTTAGTTCCTGCACGAGTTTTGTTTGATTCTGGTGCTTCGCATTCTTTTGTTTCTCACCAGTTTGCTCATGAGCAAGATCTGGCTATGGTTCCCTTATTGCATCATCTTATGGTACAATCTCCTGGGTCAAACATGAGGGTTGCTCATATCAGCCATGGCAATCAAATTGAGATTGGTGGCTCTTTGTTTCCGGCTTCCTTGATTATTGTGGGCAATTCTGATATTGATGTTATCTTGGGCATGGATTGGTTGACAGCAAATGCAGCTGTGATTGATTGTGCTGAACGTTCGGTTTCTCTAAAAATTCCTGAAGGCCATATAGTCTATTCTCCAAGTCCGACTCCTGCAATTCAGCTTTATTCTTTGGCGGCTCTGAATGATGATGCTATGGAAGGTATTCAGAGTGTTCCTGTAGTTTGTGAGTTTCCAGATTTCTTTCCTGAAGAGTTGCCAGGTATGCCTCCGGATCGTGAGGTTGAGTTTGTCATTGAACTTGAACGTGGCACCGCTCCTATTTCCAAGCGGCCTTATAAAATGGGTCCTGCTGAGTTGGCTGAACTCAAACGTCAGTTGGATGAACAAGAGAAGTTGGGTTTCATTCAGCACAGTACTTCTTCTTGGGGTAGTCCAACCATCTTTGTGAAGAAGCGAGACAAGACTGATAGACTTTGTGTTGACTATCGGGCACTCAATGCTAAAACAATCAAGAATAAATATCCCCTTCCGCGTATTAATGATCTCTTCGATCAGCTAGCTGGAGCTGTGGTATTCTCTAAGCTTGATTTGAGAAGTGGTTATCATCAAATCAAGATCCGCAAGGAAGATGTTCCCAAAACAGCTTTCACCACCCGTTATGGCCTGTATGAGTACACGGTCATGTCTTTCGGTCTCACCAATGCACCTGCCACCTTCTCGAGGCTTATGAACTCGGTTTTCATGGAGTATCTTGATAAGTTTGTTCTGGTCTATCTAGATGACATTCTAGTCTATTCTAAGTCTAAGGAAGAACATGAAGAACACCTTCGGTGTGTCCTAAACAAGCTTCGTGAGAACCGCCTGTATGCAAAGTTCTCCAAGTGTGAATTCTGGCTGCCTCAAGTCACATACCTTGGTCACGTCATCTCTGCCAAGGGCATTGCCGTCAACCCAGAAACTAGTAAGACAATTATGGACTGGCTTCCACCCATAAATGTCAAAGAAGTCTGGAGTTTCCTTGGTTTGGCCAGTTACTGCCGTCGCTTCGTTCAAAATTTCTCGAAGATTGCGAAGGCTCTTACCAATCTCCTCAAGAAAGGCAAGAAATACCTTTGGACTCCTGCATGTCAAGCAAGCTTTGAAACACTCAAAGAGAAGCTCACTTCCACACCAGTCTTAGTTCCTCCAGATACATCAAAGCCTTTCCAGATTTTTTGTGATGCTTCATTGCAAGGATTGGGTGCGGTCCTTATGCAAGAAAAACAAGTTGTTGCTTATGCATCTCAGCAGTTGAAGACGCATGAGATCAATTATCCTACACGCGACCTCGAACTCGCAGCAGTTTTCTTTGCTTTGAAAGTGTGGAGGCATTACTTGCTTGGCAACCGTTGTGAGATCTTTTCTGATCACAAGATTCTGAAGTATATCTTCACACAGCCTGATCTCAACCTTCGTCAGAGGAGGTGGATTGAAACAATCAATGATTTCGATTTGACCATCAACTACACTCCGGGCAAAGCCAATGTCATGGCAGATGCTCTTAGCCGAAAAGCTTATGTCAACAACCTCATGGTGGAAGAACAACACCCTCTCTTGTGCGAGGAATTCCGCAAGCTCAACCTTGAAATTGTGGATCAAGGGTATCTTCTGAACCTGTTAGCAACACCTCTCTTGGAAGGAAAGGTCCGTTCCATTCAGCTTGGGGATCCTTACACTAAAAAGATCATCTCCAACATTCAACTTCCGAAGTATGAGCCTTTCCACGTAGATGACCAAGGCACTCTTTTATTTGAACACCGGATGTTTGTTCCGAACTACCCGGGTTTAAGAGAGCAAGTTCTCAAGGAGGCGCATGATTCTGTTCTTTCTATCCACCCTGGAAGCGCTAAGATGTACATGGACTTGAAAACACAATATTGGTGGCCTGGTTTGAAACGATATTGTGCCAAGTATGTCTCGGAGTGTGATGTTTGTCGCAGAGTTAAAGCTGTCCATTAGAAACCTTCCGGTCTTCTACAGCCATTGAAGCCTCCGGAATGGAAATGGGAGAAAGTAGAGATGGACTTCATCACTAGTTTTCCAAGGTCGCAAAAGGGCAACAATGCAATATTTGTTGTCATTGACAGGCTTTCCAAAGTAGCTCACTTCTTTCCAGTCAAGGAAACAATTTCTGCAATTCAGTTGGCTGAGCTCTATATCAACAGAATTGTCTCTCTGTATGGAGTTCCTCTTGAGATCAGTTCAGACCGTGGAAGCATCTTCACTTCCAAGTTCTGGGGAAGTTTCCAAAATGCTTTGGGAACTAAACTAAACTTCAGCACAGCTTACCACCCTCAGTCGCAAGGACAAGTTGAAAGGATCAATCAGATTCTAGAAGATATGCTCCGTGCTTGCGTTATCTCTTTCGGCATGAAGTGGGAAGAATGTCTTCCTTATGCTGAATTCTCTTACAACAACAGCTTCCAGAAAAGTCTAAAGATGGCACCATTTGAGGCTCTCTATGGTCGCAAATGCAAAACTCCGATTGGTTGGTCGGGCGCAGGTGAAAGAATATTGTTTGGCCCCGACATTGTAACGCAAGCGGAGGAGAAAGTTCACATCATTCTTGAAAATCTGAAGATTGCTCAAAGTCGCCAGAAGAGCAATTATGACAGAAAGCACACAGACAGGGAGTATGTCCCTGGTGATCTCGTTTACCTTCGTGTCACTCCCATGAGAGGCACGCACCGCTTTGGTATCAAAGGAAAGTTGGCTCCTAGATACATCGGTCCCTTCAAAATACGTGGAAGAAGAGGAGAAGTTGCTTATGCTCTTGAGCTCCCTGAACAACTCAAAGTCCATGATGTTTTCCACATCTCTCAACTCAAGAAGTGCTTCAAGGATCCCGGCAGGACCGTGGACCATGAACTCATCAATCTACAAGAAGATTTGTCTTATCAAGAACACCCCACAAAAATTCTTGAAGTTGCAGAAACAAGGACTCGCAACAAGTCCATCAAGTTCTGCAAGGTGCAGTGGTCGCACCATTCCGTTGATGAAGCCACCTGGGAACGTGAAGATGAGCTCCGTGCCAAGTATCCTACCCTCTTTGAGTCTTCTTCTTCCTAGAATCTCGGGGCGAGATTCCTGTTTAGTGGGGGAGAGTTGTAGCATCCCAATTGTCTAACAATTGTAATGCTACTTGTCCTAGTAAGATATTGGCTACTTCATATATATTATTGTTGCATCATAATTATATCATGCTCATGTCATCATGCCACCTTGCATTTGAGCATCATATAAAATCCCTTTTCTTTTGGTTCTTGTCTCATGTGCATTATTAATTGTATTTTCCTCTTGATATTGTATTTGGTTATTGATATATTGTTCAAATGCCCAAGTTGAGTTGGGGGCATATCTTTATTTCAAATCCATCACTTTTATTTTCCACCAACTTTATAATTCCCACCATCCTACTAGTCCATGAGCTTGTTTGTCTTATTTTGGTTTTATCTAGCTCATGGGCAATGGGGTGGATCTAGTCCTTTAAATTCCTTTGCTTGGCTTTATTCCATTTCTTGGAAATGCATGAGAATAATGCCATAATATTATTATTGTCTTCACAAAATAAATCATGGCATTATTATTTTCATGGGCCATGCAA
>OU342743.1:446096881-446114686 GCA_910589775.1 Avena eriantha | reverse complement strand
GATCCATGTGGTTTATGAAAGGAACACACATGCAATAACTCTAGTGGTGGTTTAGGAAAAGAACACACATGCAATGACTCTGGTGGATCCATGTGATTTAGGAAAAGAACACACATGCAATGACTCTGGTGGTGGTTTAGGAAAAGAACACACATGCACTATGCATCAATTACGTATAGGAAAAGGAACACACATGCAATGACTCTTGTGGATCCATGTGGTTTAGGAAAAGAACACACTTGCAATGACTCTGGTGGATCAATGTGGTTTAGGAAAGGAACACACATGCAATGACTCTGGTGGATCCATGTGGTTTAGGAAAGGAACACACATGCAATGACTCTAGTGGTGGTTTAGGAAAACAACACACATGTAATGAATCTGGTGGATCCATGTGGTTTAGGAAAATAATACACATGCAATGACTCTAGTGGTGGTTTAGGATAATAACACACATGCAATGACTCTGGAGGATCTATGTGGTTTAGGAAAGGAAGACACATGTAATCACTCTAGTGGTTTTTTAGGAAGGAACACACATGCAATGACTCTAGTGGTGGTTTAGTAAAGGAACACATACGAAATAACTCTGGTGGATCCATGTGGTTTATTAAAGGAACACACATGCAATGACTCTGGTGGTGCTTTCGGAAAAGAACACACATGCAATGACTCGGGTGGATCAATGTGGTTTAGGAAAGGAACACACATGCAATGACTCTGGTGGATCATGTGGTTTAGGAAAGGAACACACATGCAATGACTCTAGTGGTGGTTAAGGAAGAGAACACACATGCAATAATTCTGGTGCAACCATGTGGTTTAGGAAAGCAACACACATGCAATAACTCTGGTGGAGGTATATAAAAAGAACACACATGCAATGACTCTGGTGGTGGTTTAGGAAAGGAACACACATGCAATGACTCTGGTGGATCAATGTGGTTTAGGGAAGGAACACACATGCAATGACTCTGGTGGTGGTTTAGGAAAAGAACACACATGCAATGACTCTGGTGGATGCATGTGGTTTAGGAAAATAAGACAGATGCAATGACTCTGGTGCTGGTTTAGGAAAATAACACACAAGCGATGACTAGTGGATCCATGTGCTTTAGGGAAGGAACACACATGGAATGACTCTGGTGGATCCATGTGGTTTATGAAAGGAACAGACATGCAATAACTATAGTGGTGGTTTAAGGAATGAACACACATGCAATGACTTTGGTGGATCCTTGTGGTTTAGGAAGAGAAGACACATACAATGACTCTAGTGGTGGTTTAAAAAAGAACACACATGCAATGACTCTTGTGGATCCATGTGGTTTAGGAAAAGAACACACATGTAGACTCTGGTGGATCAATGTGGTTTAGGAAAGGAAGACACATGCAATGACTCTGGTGGATCCATGTGGTTTAGGAAAAGAATACACTTGCAATGACTCTGGTGGATTAATGTGGTTTAGGAAAGGAACACACATGTAATGACTCTGGTGGATCCATGTGGTTTAGGAAAGGAACACACATGTAATGAATCTGGTGGATCCATGTCATTTATGAAAGGAACACAGATGCAATGACTCTGGTGGTTGTTTAGAAAAAGAACACACATGCAATGACTCTGGTGTATCCATGTTGTTTAGGAGAAGAAGACATATGCAATGACTCTGGTCATGGTTTAGGAAAATAACACACATGCAATGACTCTGGTGGATCCATGTGGTTTATGAAAGGAACATACATGCAATGACTCTAGTGGTGGTTTAGGAAAAGAATACACATGCTATGACTGTGGTGGATCCATGGGGTTTAGGAAAAGAAGACACATGCAATAACTCTACTGGTGGTTTAGGAAAAGAACACACATGCAATGACTCTAGTGGTCGTTTAGGAAAACAACACACATGCAATGACTCTGGTGGATCAATGTGGTTTAGGAAAGGAACACACATGCAATGACTCTGGTGGATCCATATGGTTTAGGAAAAGAACACACATGCAATGACTCTGGTGAATCAATTTTGTTTAGGAAAGGTACACTGATTCGTCGCAAACGTTTCTATAATTTTTGATGTTCCATGCTTGGTGTATATCTACTTTCTTATGTTTTGTCCATACTTTGGAGTACTTTTTATACACTTTCTTGGACTAACCTATTAACAAGATGCCACAGTGCCAGCTGCCTGTTTTCTACTGTTTGTGGTTCCAGGAAAATCAGAAAATGAATATTCTCGGAATTGGACGGGACAATAGCCAAAGTCAATATTTCACCGAGGGGGACATGACACTAGAATACGAGACGAAGAGGGGCCTGGGGCCGCCCACACCACCTGGCCGCGCGGCCAGGCCTGGCCCATGCCAGGGGGTGGTGTGCCTACCTAGGGCACCACCTCGGTCTCCCCTTTCACCTATAAGATGCCTCCGATACAGAAACCCTAAGCACCCGATCAAAATTCCACGAAATAGTCTGTAGCCGCCATCATCTCCATCTCTAGATCGGGAGGGATCTGAAGCTCTTCCCGACACCCTGCTTGTAACTACCTCGGTAAATTACGCTCTTAGTTAATGCCTGGATGAACGAAAGTGGTTAAAATAGTACGGTGGGGCCCAGGGCCACTCACGGTAGACCTTTCGGCCGCCTAACCACTTTCAGACAACCGGACAAGAACGAGCGGCGTAATCGACAAGTGAAGGGATCAACTACATACACAAATGAGTATGTATGCAAGCCACATACAACAGTCCTCAGAGCCATTCCATCTAAAAGAAATAGAAATATTGCAACGCCATATGGCAAGATCCAAATGTCCTAGATAGATATAATAATTTAGGATAGCTCCTCATACATCACACATCAGAGTATCAGGCGGAAGGGAAAAACAAGATCCGAGTACGGATAAGAAGCAAATTGGCATAAGATGCCCCATAAATAAACACATCCCACCCACAGATCTCACGGATCCCTGTTCCCGGAATCTCTACACCGAATGATCGTTGCCAACATCATCTGTCTCTTCCACCCAGTATCCATCTTGCGGGTACACCTGTTCATCTGAATCAAACAATTTATCGTGTGAGACCCTAGGGGTACTCAGCAAGTCTTTATGCCGCTAAAGGGGACACAACCTGGGGTGACGCAATTGCAGGAAAAGATAATACCTAACAATTCTACAGATACTCGCTAACCTTCCGTCTAACCAATGATAGACGAAAGTCCGTGAATTAAGAACAACAGTTATAACAGTATAATTAACAGATCCATCCTCCTCCTCGCTTACCAACGAGGAAGCGGACAAACAACCCCCATCATCCGTTGGCAGTTTTATTAACCATTCCATGAGTATTGCACTATTTACTAGTCAAGTACTTAGTCAATCTAAAAGAGGTACTTTAGTTATACTTGTGTATGATCGAGAAACTGTGCTCCAAGTCGTCCATAACCGCGGACACGGCTTTCAGAAAGATTTACCCTGCAGGGGTGCACGAATAGCAACACACACTCGATCAACCTCGGAAAAACCAAATCAAAACCCAACGAGGCATTCACGACAAAGCAATCACAGGATTCAGAAATATTTCAGGGGGCCACCCCATTAAGCTACCCGCAATGAAGTTGGCCGGCTCCGAGATGGACCCAAGGTTTGTGTGGATGGCGGTAAACGACTGGAAACCCAAAAATTTGACTGGGCTTGTCGATACAGCGAAAACGTGTCACGATCCAAAACAGTACAGGTGATCCTCGCACAATCTAAAATAAAGCAGTAACATGGCATAAGTACAGAATAGTAATAAAGCCCCAAACTAATTGTGGCCAAGAATGAATCAAGCTCTGGCTCAGGAGGGTCCATAAGGCCTCCCGGATGTGGATAGTGCGAATAGTCAAGGAACAGGAATCAAGTACTCGGGGTCCTACGGGACACAAGTGAGCATGAAAAACCAAATAGCAGATATTTCTCACCGGTGCCTCTTTCATTAGTTATCCCATTACTACTTAGCTTATGTTGTTTAGGTACCTCGTTATTCATTAGACACTCACATACCCTACACATGCTTTTCTACGACTCGCATGGCCCAAACAACTCCTGTAGTAATGGCTCATGGGATGGAGGAACAAGCTTCGGTGGGGTTTAAAAATAAAGGCTATGCAGTACTTGGGATTCAATTTAATGCAATCGCGACTCAATGATGTAAGAATAAGATAGAGGCAATATGTACTGTATGTATGCAAGCATGTGGTAGTGCTTGCCTGGCAGCTCAGTTGAAGCGAGAGATGGATCTGGGTAGTACTCCTATGATTCCTGGTAATTCTCCTGCTGGGCGTCTATTCGAAGAAGAACCAAACAAACAAGGGCCAACATAAATAAAGTGCACAAGCATATGAATTAAAATGTGACAAGCAAACAAGCATGCCATGATGAATGATGCACAATTTGCATGGCATTAAAGTAGCATGGCAAAGGTGAGGTGTGGATACAAGAAATAAAGCATTTTATTATTTATTTAACCAAGTTTTGTTGTTATAAACAGTTCAGATTTTTATTAACAACATGATGCATGCTTCAAATCAGAACAAGGACTACATAATTAAAACGGGCTCGTCGCGCTGATCGATTTAGACATATTATTTGTCTAATTTGGAATTATAAAACAAAAGTTATTAATTAATTAAGGAAAAGGGCATTTTATTGTAATTTTAATCATCTCGAAATTTTAAAGTGTTCAAACATTATTTTGAATGGCATATCTGAATTCCTCACATTTTTCTGATTCCAAAACATATATTACTTGTATTATTTGGATTTGTATTTTAAAAAAAATTATTTAAATCTGATTTGAATTTGAATTTAAATCAATTTGAAAAAGGTTTAACTAAAATCAGACTCATGAAAATACTTTTGTTACCCAGGAAATTCTAGCCTCAGCCGCTGAAGGGTGGGCCTTGCGCTGACTAGGGCCACGCGCGCGAAAACACTTTTGTTACCGGGCTCTGGCTAGCCCACTGAGGCTGACAGGCGGGCCAGCGGCTTCGGGCCCACGCGATAGTGGGGATGCCCCCAGAGGCCGACAGGTGGGACTGGGGCTGGAGCGCGGGTTACTACCGAGGAACCTAGGGGGGTTTTCGGCAAGATTGCCAGGCGGCGGACAGGTGGGGTCACTTGGGAATGCTAGGGACCTGGGCGTGATCGCCAAATAGCGCGGGGGTCCTTTTTGCAAAATGGCCGCGCGAGCGCTGTCTGAATCTGGCGATGTCTTCTCTGAACCTCGACGAGGACTGACGACGGCGCGGACTTCCGGCGAAGGTGGCGTCGCATCCGCGGCGTGATAGCCCTGGCCGCCAAAACGGAAGTTGTAGAGGAAGGCTTCGGCTACTGATTTCGTTTAGGAAGGATCGGCGGTGGCAGCCTGTGCTGGTCGGGGCTCGTCGGCGAACAGAGGGGAAAATGCTACCTCGGTCAGCACTACGGCGGAGAACCTCGCCGGCAGGGCCAACTACTGGCGGTGCTAGGCACGAGAAGAGGGGAAAACAGGAGTGAACGAGGGGGAGCTCACCTCGATCGATCCCCACCAGACTCGAGGCAGGAGGTGGTCGGAGCGGAGGGGACGACGAGGACGCGACGGTGGTGCTGGCGGCTCTCGGTCGTGGGACGGGTGCGGGCAATCCTAGATCTCCTGGCTGGCGGAATCGTCGACATGGACTGCGGCGACGCTTCCCGGCGTGTCCCCGGTCACCGGCGAGGCGGCAACGGCGACGGGGCCCTCAGACTGGCGGCGGCAGGGAGGAGAGAAAAGAGGGACAGGCAGGTTGCTAGGGTTTGGGAGGAAGCGGCTCGGCGCGAGGATAAGGAGGAGGCTGGCGTGCGGGAGGCGTAGCTGACGCGGCAGACGGTGGGGGGGACGGCCACCTGCTCCCCGCCGTTGCTTTCCGTTTGCTGCTGAGAGAGAGGGCGACGGCGTGAGACAGAGGGAGAAGAGGAACAGGGCGGCTGTCGGCGCCGAAGCGGTACGGGCTGGGGAGGTGGGCCGGGAGATGGGCCGCGACGGGCGAGGCTGCTGGTGGGCTACTGGCTGCGCTGCAGGTAAGGTCCTCTCCTTTTTATTTCTTTTTGTTTTATTATCTGTTTTGATTTATATTTTTGATTTGTTTCAGATTTAAACCAGCCCAAGAATTAATCTTTTTGGGAGTTTTTGCATATTGGAATAATGGAACAGGGCTAGCTAGGGAGTGGGAGAAAGGCTTGGATTTAGGCTAAGATGAGGTGGAGGAAAAATAATCATGAAAAAGAGAAAGAAAGATGTATGGGAAGAATCCTTCATATAAAACATGAATGTAGATGATTAAAATAATAAATGTTTATGAGAGTAAAGGTGTGGTAGAGATGGTGGTGATCCACAAAGAGAAGAATCAATAAGACAAAAGAAAACCAATGAGATATAATGTGGTGAGGAAGGTTGCATGGCCCATGCAAAATAATAATGCCATGATTTATTTTGTGAAGACAATAATAATATTATGGCATTATTCTCATGCATTTCCAAGAAATGGAATAAAGCCAAGCAAAGGAATTTAAAGGACTAGATCCACCCCATTGCCCATGAGCTAGATAAAACCAAAATAAAGACAAACAAGCTCATGGACTAGTAGGATGGTGGAATTATAAAGTGGTGGAAAATAAAAGTGATGGATTTGAAATAAAAGATATGCCCCCAACTCAACTTGGGCATTTGAACAATATATCAATAACCAAATACAATATCAAGAGGAAAATACAATTAATAATGCACATGAGACAAGAACCAAAAGAAAAGGGATTTTATATGATGCTCAAATGCAAGGTGGCATGATGACATGAGCATGATATAATTATGATGCAACAATAATATATATGAAGTAGCCAATATCTTACTAGGACAAGTAGCATTACAATTGTTAGACAATTGGGATGCTACAACTCTCCCCCACTAAACAGGAATCTCGCCCCGAGATTCTAGGAAGAAGAAGACTCAAAGAGGGTAGGATACTTGGCACGGAGCTCATCTTCACGTTCCCAGGTGGCTTCATCAACGGAATGGTGCGACCACTGCACCTTGCAGAACTTGATGGACTTGTTGCGAGTCCTTGTTTCTGCAACTTCAAGAATTTTTGTGGGGTGTTCTTGATAAGACAAATCTTCTTGTAGATTGATGAGTTCATGGTCCACGGTCCTGCCGGGATCCTTGAAGCACTTCTTGAGTTGAGAGATGTGGAAAACATCATGGACTTTGAGTTGTTCAGGGAGCTCAAGAGCATAAGCAACTTCTCCTCTTCTTCCACGTATTTTGAAGGGACCGATGTATCTAGGAGCCAACTTTCCTTTGATACCAAAGCGGTGCGTGCCTCTCATGGGAGTGACACGAAGGTAAACGAGATCACCAGGGACATACTCCCTGTCTGTGTGCTTTCTGTCATAATTGCTCTTCTGGCGACTTTGAGCAATCTTCAGATTTTCAAGAATGATGTGAACTTTCTCCTCCGCTTGCGTTACAATGTCGGGGCCAAACAATATTCTTTCACCTGCGCCCGACCAACCAATCGGAGTTTTGCATTTGCGACCATAGAGAGCCTCAAATGGTGCCATCTTTAGACTTTTCTGGAAGCTGTTGTTGTAAGAGAATTCAGCATAAGGAAGACATTCTTCCCACTTCATGCCGAAAGAGATAACGCAAGCACGGAGCATATCTTCTAGAATCTGATTGATCCTTTCAACTTGTCCTTGCGACTGAGGGTGGTAAGCTGTGCTGAAGTTTAGTTTAGTTCCCAAAGCATTTTGGAAACTTCCCCAGAACTTGGAAGTGAAGATGCTTCCACGGTCTGAACTGATCTCAAGAGGAACTCCATACAGAGAGACAATTCTGTTGATATAGAGCTCAGCCAACTGAATTGCAGAAATTGTTTCCTTGACTGGAAAGAAGTGAGCTACTTTGGAAAGCCTGTCAATGACAACAAATATTGCATTGTTGCCCTTTTGCGACCTTGGAAAACTAGTGATGAAGTCCATCTCTACTTTCTCCCATTTCCATTCCGGAGGCTTCAATGGCTGTAGAAGACCGGAAGGTTTCTAATGGACAGCTTTAACTCTGCGACAAACATCACACTCCGAGACATACTTGGCACAATATCGTTTCAAACCAGGCCACCAATATTGTGTTTTCAAGTCCATGTACATCTTAGCGCTTCCAGGGTGGATAGAAAGAACAGAATCATGCGCCTCCTTGAGAACTTGCTCTCTTAAACCCGGGTAGTTCGGAACAAACATCCGGTGTTCAAATAAAAGAGTGCCTTGGTCATCTACGTGGAAAGGCTCATACTTCGGAAGTTGAATGTTGGAGATGATCTTTTTAGTGTAAGGATCCCCAAGCTGAATGGAACGGACCTTTCCTTCCAAGAGAGGTGTTGCTAACAGGTTCAGAAGATACCCTTGATCCACAATTTCAAGGTTGAGCTTGCGGAATTCCTCGCACAAGAGAGGGTGTTGTTCTTCCACCATGAGGTTGTTGACATAAGCTTTTCGGCTAAGAGCATCTGCCATGACATTGGCTTTGCCCGGAGTGTAGTTGATGGTCAAATCGAAATCATTGATTGTTTCAATCCACCTCCTCTGACGAAGGTTGAGATCAGGCTGTGTGAAGATATACTTCAGAATCTTGTGATCAGAAAAGATCTCACAACGGTTGCCAAGCAAGTAATGCCTCCACACTTTCAAAGCAAAGAAAACTGCTGCGAGTTCGAGGTCGCGTGTAGGATAATTGATCTCATGCGTCTTCAACTGCTGAGATGCATAAGCAACAACTTGTTTTTCTTGCATAAGGACCGCACCCAATCCTTGCAATGAAGCATCACAAAAAATCTGGAAAGGCTTTGATGTATCTGGAGGAACTAAGACTGGTGTGGAAGTGAGCTTCTCTTTGAGTGTTTCAAAGCTTGCTTGACATGCAGGAGTCCAAAGGTATTTCTTGCCTTTCTTGAGGAGATTGGTAAGAGCCTTCGCAATCTTCGAGAAATTTTGAACGAAGCGACGGCAGTAACTGGCCAAACCAAGGAAACTCCAGACTTCTTTGACATTTATGGGTGGAAGCCAGTCCATAATTGTCTTACTAGTTTCTGGGTTGACGGCAATGCCCTTGGCAGAGATGACGTGACCAAGGTATGTGACTTGAGGCAGCCAGAATTCACACTTGGAGAACTTTGCATACAGGCGGTTCTCACGAAGCTTGTTTAGGACACACCGAAGGTGTTCTTCATGTTCTTCCTTAGACTTAGAATAGACTAGAATGTCATCTAGATAGACCAGAACAAACTTATCAAGATACTCCATGAAAACCGAGTTCATAAGCCTCGAGAAGGTGGCAGGTGCATTGGTGAGACCGAAAGACATGACCGTGTACTCATACAGGCCATAACGGGTGGTGAAAGCTGTTTTGGGAACATCTTCCTTGCGGATCTTGATTTGATGATAACCACTTCTCAAATCAAGCTTAGAGAATACCACAGCTCCAGCTAGCTGATCGAAGAGATCATTAATACGCGGAAGGGGATATTTATTCTTGATTGTTTTAGCATTGAGTGCCCGATAGTCAACACAAAGTCTATCAGTCTTGTCTCGCTTCTTCACAAAGATGGTTGGACTACCCCAAGAAGAAGTACTGTGCTGAATGAAACCCAACTTCTCTTGTTCATCCAACTGACGTTTGAGTTCAGCCAACTCAGCAGGACCCATTTTATAAGGCCGCTTGGAAATAGGAGCGGTGCCACGTTCAAGTTCAATGACAAACTCAACCTCACGATCCGGAGGCATACCTGGCAACTCTTCAGGAAAGAAATCTGGAAACTCACAAACTACAGGAACACTCTGAATACCTTCCATAGCATCATCATTCAGAGCCGCCAAAGAATAAAGCTGAATTGCAGGAGTCGGACTTGGAGAATAGACTATATGGCCTTCAGGAATTTTTAGAGAAACCGAACGTTCAGCACAATCAATCACAGCTGCATTTGCTGTCAACCAATCCATGCCCAAGATAACATCAATATCAGAATTGCCCACAATAATCAAGGAAGCCGGAAACAAAGAGCCACCAATCTCAATTTGATTGCCATGGCTGATATGAGCAACCCTCATGTTTGACCCAGGAGATTGTACCATAAGATGATGCAATAAGGGAACCATAGCCAGATCTTGCTCATGAGCAAACTGGTGAGAAACAAAAGAATGCGAAGCACCAGAATCAAACAAAACTCGTGCAGGAACTAAGTTAACAGGAAGCATACCCATGACAACACCAGGTGCATGCTCAGCTTGAGCGATGTTGACACAGTTGGCACGAGCAACCGTAGACCCCGACTTAGTGTTGATGTTGAGAGCCCGAGGTGGAGGTGCACGAATCATAGGAGCACTTGCCGCAAGTCTTGGAGGTGGTGGTGGAAGAGCTTTGTTGTTCATTGGACAATTCTAGTGCTGATGCCCAGTGTTTCCACAAGTATAGCAAGCACCAGGTGGACGTGGAGCAACGTAGTCAGGGACTCCGCCAGGCGCTCCAGGGTAGTTGTGTTTGTAGCCCCTGGGAGCCGCAGTGAAGGAGTTTGGTGGCCTTGGTGCGTAGCTTGACGGTCTTGGTGGAGCAGGGAGCGACGGTGGGGTGTTAGGAACCCAGACACGACGCTTAGCAGGAGCTGTCATAACAGAAGAGCTTGCTGTATCACGGGTGTGTTTCTTTGACTCCTCAAACACTTGCCTACTTGCTTCTTCCTACAGAGCTGTGTGTTGAAGTTCTAGAAAAGATGCCGGCCTTGCATGAGTGATTACATATTTGATGGAAGCATTGAGGCCTTGCCGAAACCTCTTTTGCTTCTTCTTGTCATCAGAGATCTCATCACCACCATAACGAGAAAGGTTCATGAAGTTTCTGATGTAGGTGTTGACATTATCAGTGCCCTGCTTGAGGTTGAGAAACACTTCCTTCATCCTTTCCATGAAATTTTTTGACAGATATTGCTCTTTGAAAGCAGCAGTGAACCGCTCCCAAGTAGGCTGAAAACCAGAAAGATCTGCCTTGAGGTAATTTTCCCACCAGAGAGCTGCATCTCCCTTCAGAAGGTGAGTAGCACACTTGACCCATTCTTGCTCGGGAACATCCGCAGTCATCAGCAACCTTGACACTTCACGCAGCCAATCATCCGCATCAAGTGGCTGATCAGACACCTCGAATTGGCGTGGGTTGAACTTGAGAAAGCTCTTGATGTCTCCTCGCTTGGGAGGTGGAGGTAGCGGAACAAACTCATTCCTCCTCATGCTTTCCTCAAAGCGCTGCTGGTTCTGCTGCATAGTGCCCAAAGCATTTGCAATACTTGCCAAAGCGGCCCCAAGTTCAGGTGGTATGTCCTCCTCAGAACGGCGTGGTGGTGCCATCCTGTGATTGATATAAAACACAAGTCAGTACTATAATGGAGAATGATTATAATCCAAAATAGTACCAAAATGGAATTAATCAAGATTAAAGAATGCAATTCACTGAGATGATATTAAAATATCAGCAAAGTTCAAGGCAACTAGAAGATACTAAACATAACATAAATGACTGAACAAGGAGTGTGGTATACAAACTAACAAAGAATAATTTTCCGCAAATTTTGGCATTAAAATACCACTATATGCGCAAAACCACTTAACGAATCAAGATTAGTAATTCTACTAGTTCAACATACAAAAGCACGTGATAAAAGTAGTGGTATGGTCGCGACTCCATCCCGCACTTAAATCATTACTCCGCACATGAATCAGTAAAACACATATCCCAACACCTTCTTCTTAAGATGAACCTAGAGATTGGTAACTACGGGAAACGAACACCCCAAACAAGATAACGTCGGATAACAAAGAGTAAGATAGATCGCATCGGTGTACAACGAATCAGAATAGATCGCGTCGGTTTACAAAGGCCTGTCGGTATGGAATGTACCAACAGTTGATAACCAAAAGGCAGATAGTGATAACATTTGGATGCAACAGATAGACAAGGAATTAACACACACACACACACACACACAAACACAACACAACCTATGGTACTACGGAACCCAGAACACGTGAATCCTAGTTTGAATTTTAGAAGAGGATTGAAAACGTTACACTTCCTTACCAGAAAAGGGTGGGTGGGTGGGTAAGAAGTAAAATGGAAGCAGTC
The DNA here is from genome assembly GCA_910589775.1 of Avena eriantha. Classification (NCBI taxonomy): domain Eukaryota; kingdom Viridiplantae; phylum Streptophyta; class Magnoliopsida; order Poales; family Poaceae; genus Avena; species Avena eriantha. The sequence continues at coordinate 446,102,464 of OU342743.1, read as the reverse complement.
CTACTCTCACGTTTGTTTTTCCCTAGTATACATAACTACCAAAATATTTGCTAGACTGACAACGAAAATTTTGGCTGAGACCCTGAAGGGCTGGATGGCTCTGATACCAATTGTAACTACCCTCGGTGAATTACGCTCTTAGTTAATGCCTGGATGAACGAAAGTGGTTAAAGTAGTATGGTGGGGGCCCAGGGCCACTCACGGTAGACCTTTCGGCCGTCCTAACCACTTTCAGACAACAGGACAAGAACGAGCGGCGTAATCGGCAGGCGAAGGGATCAACTACATACACAAATGAGTATGTATGCAAGCCACATACAACAGTCCTCAGAGCCATTCCATCTAAAAGAAATAGAAATATTGCAACGCCATACGGCAAGATCCAAATGTCCTAGATAGATATAATAATTTAGGATAGCTCCTCATACATCACACATCAGAGTATTAGGTGGAAGCGGAAAACAAGATCCGAGTACGGATAAGAAGCAAATTGGCATAAGATGCCCAATAAATAAACACATCCCGCCCACAGATCTCACGGATCCCTGTTCCCGGAATCTCTACACCGAATGATCGTTGCCAACATCATCTGTCTCTTCCACCCAGTATCCATCTTGCGGGTACACCTGTTCATCTGAATCAAACAATTTATCGTGTGAGACCCTAGGGGTACTCAGCAAGTCTTTATGCCGCTAAAGGGGACACAACCTGGGGTGACACAATTGCAGCAAAAGATAATACCTAACAATTCTACAGATACTCGCTAACCTTCCGTCTAACCAATGATAGACGAAAGTCCGTGAATTAAGAACAATAGTTATAACAGTATAATTAACAGATTCATCCTCCTCCTCGCTTACCAACGAGGAAGCGGACGAACAACCCCCATCATCCGTTGGCAGTTTTATTAACCATTCCATGAGTATTGCACCATTTACTAGTCAAGTACTTAGTCAATTTAAAAGCGGTACTTTAGTTATACTTGTCTATGATCGAGAAACTGTGCTCCAAGTCGTCCATAACCGCGGACATGGCTTTCAGAAAGATTTACCCTGCAGGGGTGCACGAATAGCAACACACACTCGATCAACCTCGGAAAAACCAAATCAAAACCCAATGAGGCATTCACGACAAAGCAATCACAGGATTCAGAAATATTTCAGGGGGCCACCCCATTAAGCTACCCGCAACGAAGTTGGCCGGCTCCGAGACGGACTCAAGGCTCCGAGACGGCTCCGAGACAGACTCAAGTGTCACGATCCAAACAGTACAGGTGCTCCTCGCACAATCTGAAATAAAGCAGTAACATGGCATAAGTACAGAATAGTAATAAAGCCCCAAACTAATTGTGGCCCCAAGAAATAAAAATGAATCAAGCTCTGGCTCAGGGGGGGTCCATAAGGCCTCCCGGATGTGGATAGTGCAAATAGTCAAGGAACAGGAATCAAGTACTCGGGGTCCTACGGGACACAAGTGAGCATGAAAAACCAAATAGAAGATATTGCTCACCGGTGCCTCTTTCATTAGTTATCCCATTACTGCTCAGGTTATGTTGTTTAGGTACCTCGTTATTCATCAGACACTCACATACCCTACCAATGCTTTTCTACGACTCGCATGGCCCAAACAACTCCTGTAGTAATGGCTCATGGGATGGAGGAACAAGCTTCGGTGGGGTTTAAAAGTAAAGGCTATGTAGTACTTGGGATACAATTTAATGCAATCGTGACTCAATGATGCAAGAATAAGATAGAGGCAATAGGTACTGTATGTATGCAAGCATGTGGTAGTGCTTGCCTGGCAGCTTAGTTGAAGCGAGAGATGGATCTGGGTAGTACTCCTGTGATTCCTGGTAATTCTCCTGCTGGGCGTCTATTCGAAGAAGAACCAAACAAACAAGGGCCAACATAAATAAAGTGCACAAGCATATGAATTAAAATGCGACAAGCAAACAAGCATGCCATGATGAATGATGCACAATTTGCATGGCCTTAAAGTAGCATGGCAAAGGTGAGGTGTGGATGCAAGAAATAAAGCATTTTATTATTTATTAACCAAGTTTTGTTGTCATAAACAGTTCAGATTTTTATTAACAACATGATGCATGCTTCAAATCAGAACAAGGACTGCATAATTAAAACGGTCTCGTCGCACTGATCGATTTAGACATATTATTTGTCTAATTTGGAATTATAAAACAAAAGTTATTAATTAATTAAGGAAAAGGGCATTTTATTACAAAACAAATCAGAAGAGGCTGGCAGGCGGGCCAGCGGCTTCGGCCCACGTGACAGTGGGGATGCCCCCAGAGGCCGACAGGTGGGACTGGGGCCTGAGCGCAGGGTTACTACCGAGGAACCTGGGGGGGTTTCGGCAAGATTGCTAGGCGGCGGACAGGTGGGGTCACTAGGGAATGCTAGGGACCTGGGCGTGATCGCCAAATAGCGCGGGGTCCCTTTTTGCAAAAACGGCCGCGCGAGCGCTGTCTGAATCTGGCGCTGTCTTCTCTGAACCTCGACGACGACTGACGACGGCGCGGACTTCCGGCGAAGGTGGCGTCGCATCCGCGGCGAGATAGCCTTGGCCGCCAAAATAGAAGTTGTAGAGGAAGGCTTCGGCTACTGATTTCGTTTAGGGAGGGTCGAACGGCGGCGGCCTGTGCTGGTCGGGGTTCGTCGGCAAACAGAGGGGAAAAACGCTACCAAGTCGGTCTGCACTACGGCGGAGCAACCCTCGCCGGCGGGGGGCCAATTACTGGCGGCGCTAGGCACGAGAAAGAGGGGGAAACGGGATGGAACGAGGGGGAGCTCACCTCGATCGATCCCCAACCGGACTCGAGGCAGGAGGTGGTCGGAGCGGAGGGGACGGCGAGGACGCGATGGTGGTGCTGCGTGCTCTCGGTCGTGGGACGGTGTGCGGGCAATCCTGGATCTCCTCGCTAGCGAAATCGTCGACACGGACTGCGGCGACGCTTCCCGGCGTGTCCCCGGTCACCGGCGAGGCGGCACGGCGATGGGGCCCTCAGACTGGCGGCGGCAGGGAGGAGAGAAAAGAGGGACGGGCAGGTAGCTAGGGGTTTGGGAGGAAGGCGGCTCGGCGCGAGGATAAGGAGGAGGCTAGCGTGCGGGAGGCGTAGCTGACGCGGCAGACGGTGGGGGGGACGGCCACCTGCTCCCCGCCGCTGCTTTCCGTTTGCTGCTGAGAGAGAGAGGGCGACAGCGTTAGACAGAGGGAGAAGAGGAACAGGGCGGCTGTCGGCGCCGAAGCGGTACGGGCTGGGAGGTGGGCCAGGAGATGGGCCGCGACGGGCGAGGCTGCTGGTGGGCTGCTGGCTGCGCTGCAGGTAAGGTCCTCTCCTTTTTATTTCTTTTTGTTTTATATATCTGTTTTGATTTATATTTTTGATTTGTTTCAGATTTAACCCAGCCCAAGAATTAATCTTTTTGGGAGTTTTTGCCATATTGGAATAATGGAACAGGCTAGCTAGGGAGTGGGAGAAAGGCTTGGATTTAGGCTAAGATGAGGTGGAGAAAAATAATCATGAAAAGAGAAAGAAAGATGTATGGAAGAATCCTTCATATAAAACATGAATGTAGATGATTAAAATAATAAATGTTGATGATAGTAAATGTGTGGTAGAGATGGTGGTGATCCACAAAGAGAAGAATCATAAGACAAAAGAACACCAATGAGATATAAGGTGGTGAGGAAGGTTGCATGACCCATGCAAAATAATAATGCCATGATTTATTTTGTGAAAACAATAATACTATTATGGCATTATTCTCATGCATTTCCAAGAAATGGAATAAAGCCCAGCAAAGGAATTTAAGGACTAGATCCACCCCATTGCGCATGAACTAGATAAACCAAAATAAAGACAAACAAGCTCATGGACTAGTAGGATGGTGGATGCTATATTTCTTTCAGCATTAGAGAGTTTTTCCTCAAGTTTTATTGAAAGCGGTTTTGTTTACTAATAAATCTATTAAGCATAACTTCAAGTTCAGAGGGTGCACTCCTATTATTGTTGTCAGAATTTCCATAAGAATTACCATATTGGGAGGATAAGGCCTATAATTGTTGTTACTAAAATTATTCTTGTAGGCATTGTTGCTAAAATTATTATTTCTATAATGGTAATTCTTATGGAAATTCCTACAACAATAATAGGAGTGCACCCTCTGAACTTGAAGTTATGCTTAAAGATTTTATTAGTAAACAAACCGCTTTCAATAAAACTATTGAGGAAAAACTCTCTAATGCTGAAGAAATATATCATCCTTGGCTGAAGCACAATCTTCTTTGAATAAACTCTTCTAGAAATCTCTAAGGTACTAGTGTATTTGAAATAAAAGATATGCCCCCAACTCAACTTGGGCATTTGAACAATATATCAATAACCAATACAATATCAAGAGAAAATACAATTAATAATGCATATGAGATAAGAACCAAAAGAAAAGGGATTTTATATGATGCTCAAATGCAAGGTGGCATGATGACATGAGCATGATATAATTATGAGCAACAATAATAATATTGAAGTAGACAATATCTTACTAGGACAAGTAGCATTACAATTGTTAGACAATTGGGATGCTACACTGCCGGAGGGAAGAGTTCACCCTGGATCATCTATTGTAATCTTGTGAGCTCCGTTCATGATCAAGATCATCTATTTGTAATCTTACATGTTGTGTTTGCGGGGATCGGATGGATATTGAGATGCTATTTCAGATTGATTATTGATTCTATCATGTCTTTGTTATGTGATCTTGCATGCTCTCCGTTGTTAGTAGATATCTTGGCCGAGTAGATGCTAGCAACTCCAAGAGGGGGAATTTATGCTCGATAGTGGGTTCATGCCTCTAGTAATCTGGGGAGTGACAGAAATCTCTAAGGTACTAGATGTGTTGTTGCTAGTAGGGAGAAAAATAACAATCCTTTGTCCATAGAACAATCATATTGTTTACTTACACGCAATGCGTAATAATTATCGGTTGCTTGCAACTTAATACTGGAGGGGTTCGGATGATAACCTGAAGGTGGATTATTAGTCCATAGATGCAGTTAGATTATGGTCTATGTACATGTTCTAATGCCAATCAATCTCATAGGAGTCAAGATGAGTAGTATATGCATGTATGCTTTCTCGATGTTTGTCATTGCCTCGCTGTAATTTGTTCACCCAACATGTCCTCTATCTTAAGGAGAATCACCACTAGTGAACTATGGACCCCGGTCCTTTATTTTACATCAATCACAAATTGTTTTACTGTTTTCTGTTTCTTTCTGCAAACTATTACTTTCTTCCACACAAACGTTTAATCTTTGTTTTTTAGCAAACCGGTGAGATTGACAACCTCACTGTAAGTTGGGGGCAAAGTTCTGTGGTTGTGTGTACAGGATTCCAAGTTAGAAACAACACCTTGGAGGTGTTTCCTTGCTCCTACTGGTTCGATAACCTTGGTTTCATAACTGAGGGAAACTTGCTGATGTGCTCATCATACCTTCCGCTTGGGGTTCCCCAACGAGCTCGAGCCATCTTAGCCATCAAGCATTTTTTTGGCGCCGTTGCCG